>OX421448.1:5317200-5362200 GCA_949126865.1 Montipora capitata | reverse complement strand
GCTATTAATAACGTATATATATACCCATCCTCCAGGCTGCCTTCAATGTTGCATTAAGCAGTCGGTTTTTGCACTCAAAGCCATAAAAACATCAACATTGAAGGGGAAGAGGGGGCAATTTTTCGTCTGTGTTTAAATACAACATTGTGACCGAGACTCAGAAAACCTTTGAACGTAGAAAAGAGCATCTAAAAGTTATCCAGCAAGTAAGGTCTCCCAAACCTCTCCTGAAAGAAAATAATGGGACTCCGCTGGCAAGGCATCTGATGGCATGCCTTCTGTAGACCTCAGTATTTATTGAATGAAGTTTATCTGGCTAGGAGAAATCCATTCCCATGGCCAGTACATTGTGTGAATTAAATTACCCCCCCACACCTCCCATACCTATCCACTGCTTTTCAGTGTGACAGGAGCATCCACCTTGCAGGACAAGTCTGATAGGGTGTGATAAAAACAGAAATTGCACGAAATTTTCCAGCCCGAAGGCAGAATATGCAATAAGGAACAACATTGTGTGAAAAACTATGCAAACTCTGTGATTTGTTCCTGGGCCATTTGAAGCTTGTTTTTATACTAGGTTTCAGAGTAAGTAACCACTTTTATGTTGTTCTAAAGACCATTTGAACATACACTACAGAACTGTAATAATTTATTATAAACCATCATTCTATGCTTAACTTGGATTTAAAAAGACAGATCACTCAGGTAAGTGTAATGTTGCAGGTCATTTTGTTCCTTTAATAGGTTTATAATTCTCAACTAAACTACTATTAAACTAAGGTCATTTAATTTGTTTCAATCTACAATAGGTCAACATTTTTCAACCTAGATATAAACCTAATGTTGTTTCAACCTACATGTTCATGTACTGTACATGTAATGTAGGTTGAATTGGGGCATGTACAAGACACAGGTCATTGTTTTACAAATTTTTTATTTAATATTTATCTATTTACGACATTATGGGCGATGACATTCCCAGGAAGGACAAAGAAATAAGACATGTGGTCCCTTAAATGCCAGAAAAATTAGAAAAAAGACAAACTAGTATATTTTAACATGATAATACAACAGAAATAATTATATGAAATCTAAATAACAACAAAAATTAAGCTAACATGAAAGAAATAAAATAAAATAAAGGATTAACACATGCATTGAGATGCCAGGTTCAGTCACCTGCAGATAGCCTAAGGGCACATTATACGCCATGTGCGGATATTTTCTGGATCGAAGGACTGTGCATAAAGGCGTCGGTGAAAAGAGCTTTCACCTGGGATTTAAAAAGAGATGTCTGCTCCGAGGAAGGGATTTCCAGAGGGAGAGCATTCCAAAGAGGACAGACATGAACAAAATACGACTAGCGGCGGGTAGAGGTGCGCGCGCCAATGAGATGAATATTGAGCCCAGTGGAAGACAAGAAACCACCCTAACCCTTTACAAATGTTAACATTTTAACAAGCCTAAAAACTTTTGTTAAGGCCTGCCTAATTTATAGGCCCAAGGTTAAGCTTTTAAATGTTTAGGATACTTTCTGCATTTTGGTAAAACAGTGACCTCTGTGAGCTGTGTTTTGTTACCTGCCCCAAATTGACCTACAGGTGTAGGTTGAAACAACTTGATCTAGGTTGAAACTTGTAAGATGACCTACAGTAGGTTGAAAATGACCTAGTTTGGTTGCAAATGAACCATTAAGGAACAAAATGACCTGCAACATACGTGTACATGTATACACCAATGCGAGGTCTTATCCATGGCCTCACTTAAACTGGATAGGAAGTACACTGTACAGTTAAACTGCATTATACATGTATGACATTTTTATGAATCTTGCACATTCTCAGTCAGAAGCTTGACTTAAACTTCCCCTGCTAGCACAGGCCTCTTTTCTTTTGTGTTCGCTGGGCTAACGAGTACGGGAAAAGAGAAACTAACTTTCAATTGATCCAACCATCGTCCACTAACCTTGGACAGCACTTTTCAAACCACATAGTGACAGACCCCACAATAAACATGTTTGCTGCCTGTGACTGTTACAGTAATTCCGCTGTTGTTATTAAAGTGAGCCCGCATACATGAAGTATCACGCAAGGATTTGGTCGCTCAGTTACTAACCACCGTGCATGCTCAACATATAGTGAGTTTCGTCGCCTATGGCAGAAGTCTCTTTTCCCGTACAATGCAAAAAAGAGACCTCTGTTAACTTTATGTACTACTGTACAGTAACTATAAATTGCTGTTCAAATTTCAATAGAAGATGCAATCATGTCTTTTGATTTGAAGAAAGAGTGGGCCTTAATTTTTGACTATGAACTTACTGTTATGCATGAAAACGTTTGTTTTATAAATCTGTATTTTGAAATAATAAGGGGAAGCATTTTGCCGATCTTCTGCTACATGAACATTAGATTAATTTGTGTTGACAGATCAGCAATTCTGATTCGACAACTTGAAGAGGATTTGTTTGTGCTGTAACCATTGGCCAGGCCTCGTACAATGTCAGTGCAAAGAGAATACTTGCATAGATCTCCATTGTTTACGAATTCAAAGCTAAATCATCTTTAAAATGATGCCTATATATACTAGATGAAAGTTAAAAACAGTGTATTTTGGTTTATTTTGTGGAATTTGTGCTATTTCTCCTGAATTGTGCGATCGGATGTAATTTGATTTGATTTCATTTTATAATACTTCTAAATCAGCAGTATTATCCCATGACATTATCATTTGCATTAACAAAATCATTTAACTGCATGGACTCATTGATCATATTAAAGAATTACACGTACCTGTGAGTAAGTTTGAGATGAGATCAGCATAGGCTCTTCGGTTCATCAGAATAGTGGAGTTAACTCGCAGAGCTTCCCTTTCAAGTAATCTGTGTACATCAGCTGGCATCAGATGGGCTACCCTTTCCAGGATTTTGTTGAAACCTTTCAGGGTCTCACGAATCTGGTACAGTGAAATATTGATTCTCAGTGAAAAGTAAAAAGTGGAATATCAAAAGTGACAGTAAAGAGTCGGTCAACCCAAAACGCAGACTGCAGACTGTGCAGACCAGGGGTAAAATATGGCGTTACCCTAACTATTATTGAGAGCTAACCGTAAAGGAACAGGCTAACCTGAATGTTTTTTAGGCCTACATGTAATTAGGCTTTAACTGAATGTTATTTAGGCCTAATTCAGGCTAACCGAATTTTCATTTTACAGCGGTCTGCACGGTCTGCAGTCTGCGTTTTTCAGTGTCCGATAAAGAGTAAAGAGGAAAGAGGAAAGAAGAAAGAAGAAAAAGGAAAGAGGTCAGAGGGTTGGTTGGTTGGTTAACAGTAAAAAGACAGATAGAATTTTAATGTATGTGAGATGCACAGTGATTCATTTACGAGTATTTTTAATTAGCAGAATTCTAGTAAATTCTAAGTGACAAGAGGCTCTTAAATGAGAGGTGCCGCAGTCTGAAGAAAGGAATCTTGATTGAAAAGGGGTGGCAATTTATTAAGTACCTTCAAAATCTTGGCACTAGCTAACATTTCATCTAATCTCGAAATCTTGACAGCCTTTGCAGAGTCTCACAGTCTTGTTTGCACTCAGTATATTGCATGTGCATTGTATTTTAGTGTGAAGTCTTGCATGTTTTGGTCTCAGTCTCAGATTTGTAAACAAGGGTCTCAAAGTCTTCAGTTGGTGAGTCATGTTAATTTTTTGGTTCTGAGCACGTGCACTAGGAAAGACCTCCAAACCCAATGTGCAATTGCTTACAACTGAATTCCTTCTGATCACTTATGGCTCTTACCAATCCAATTTAGTCCATGTCGCTAATTTTCCAGTTCCACAGGTCTTTCAAATAATTATCCCAGAATCCCCATAATTACAGTCATGTACTTCTTAAGAGCTCTTAGCTAAAATCACTAAGACTGAAACTGATGAAAGAAGAAAGTGATCCTCACACTTACCCGGACAATTTAAGCAATTGAGACAATAAAATTAATTATCCAGATATAAAGTATGAGCCAAGATAACTTGATCTCTCCTTTGTCTTTTACAATAACATGCACTTCAACATAATATACAATCATTCATTTCATTCACTGAAACTGATCAAGAGAAGTTGAAATCAAGTCCAGTCCTCATTGTTAGCTAGTATAAACCACTCACCAGATTTGCTCTGTCATTTTCCACTTGATCTAAGGTGGAATCTAACTCAGCAATCCACATCTGACGGTGTTTTGAATGCTCAGCAACGCTTTCCCACAGGGTTTCTAGATCAGTTAAACAGTGAAGCAGGAGTTCCTGAAATTATTACGTGAAAATGTTAAATGCAATCTGCATGTCTGAGCAACTGGCTCACCACTAGTACTGTAAAATTAATAGTCAATGCAGCCAAAGTCGGATCTGCCATGAATATTGTACAACATTATAATGACTTGTGAAATGAACGTCTGATATAGAGTGTTAACTTTATAAACACATAGTCACAACTTAAGTTACAATGATGCATCGCTGGCCAGCAGTGTTACATGCTAGGTTGGTACTTTATTAAAGTAGGATACACTTCAATAACCCTACTTAAATTACATACCTAAGGGGACACATGCTCAAATTTGTAGAACCTTGTGGCTCGTTTTTTTGCTCCCGCCCACCTCTCCCATTGGAAGCGATGGATTGGTAAGTTAATTCCACTGACTGCAGTGTGTCAGTGTGACACTCACTCAGGTAACCATGTCTGCTCCTCGTTGTGTGTGGAGTTACATGTATGCACATCCAGCATGACCCTCTCAGGCACCTACACTGTAACCCCAAGCTCACCTTGCAGATCAAGCTAAATGAGCATAACATTTTGAACCGGTATTATACGATTTACAGGCTTGGGGTACACAAATGACCTGTACACAGTCAAGTGACTGAGTTTCTGTTGAGTGCTTCCCAAAAATTACTTTTAATTAATCATTAATGAATTTTATATTTATTATAATTATAATAATGACAAACAAACTCATCCCAATTACATTATTTTGTAATAATGGGTGCAGGGCCCCGCAGTTGTTCAAAAGGTTGGTAGCACTGATGGTAATACAGTACCAGACAAATCACCATACACTGAATAAGCACGCCTGTGAAAACCAATTAATGCAGTGTGGTGTGTTATCCACTGGGTAGCAATCAAGTTATCAAGTGGATTACTGAGAGCTAAACCATCACTGTGCCAGTTTGTAATTACTATTAGTTGTAAATGACTAATGGCTATTACACTAACTGTAGTACATGTATGCTGGGGATAAACGTTGATTTAATTTGCTAAGCTAACAGCTTGAAAAAACTCACATCATCACATTCTATGGTCTTCAGCAATTGTTCAATTTCTAAAAATAAAAAGAAATTGTCATAAACTACAGCAACCACTGTACATTTTGTACAGTCACTCTAAAAATGTGACTCCATCCTTTCAGTAAAAATTTAAACAATGTTTATCAGTATTACAATTTGAAGTGTAAACAAATTAAAGCTCCTTTGCAACTAGAAAGAGTACAATGTCATGTAACATGGCAGGGAAGGCAATTATTACTTAATTTACTTAAAATATTGGAAACAAATTATTATTAATATTTAAAGCCATCCATGACCCGGGATTTTTGCTGTATCTCTATTCAACAGTTGAGATCAATAACACAAACCTTTATCATTTTCCAGTAACAGCTCTTTCAAGTTTTCACACGATTCAAGGATACGTGGCTCCAGTTCCTGTGGACATAAAATTTTGAGGAATTTCTTTGTTACATGTACGTGATCAAAACAATCCCAGTCAAATAAATTCTATTACTGCAGGAGTGATGAGGTTAATATAAATTTAGCAATGTTACTATCATAAACATACAATTGTACAAAAGTCATGTACTGTTGGCTTTGATAATAATTATGTTTAAATTCCAATGAACATGAGTTTCAATTTTCACTGCTGTCATTTACTGTACAAAATGGATGTTAATTGGATGCATCCAGCTCTGTGACTGACTAGTTTTAAAATTTTAATTTGTTGGTTTGTTTTTACTGGTAAAAAATCAAGAGTTTATATTGGTGATATAGTACTTATTAAACTTGAAAGCTGAACTTCAGAATCTGCATTAATTAATTTCACAATACAGCGGTAACAAAGTCATGTTTGAATAAATTTTCATGAAAATTATTATACTAATCATACTATTATTAAAACTCACAGTATTTACAACTCCAAACTCCTGATACATATCCTCCAAGTACGATTCATGGCTAAATTGAATCAGAAAAAGATAGATAATGGAAGCAATAATTTTTATATAGTCTAAAGTCATTTAAAAGTGCATGCAAGAAATTCCTGCTTAAGCATTAATATACCGTTCCTTCCTACTTGATTGCAGTCTTTCGATTATGTTTGTCCGCTTCTGAGTTGCTTCTGTAAAGTAGATTCAGAGTACAACATCACTTATTAATTTATTTAACAACACTGCCTTAGTTTTTCATCTTCAATCTGTTTCTTAAATAAGGCCATTACATTCAGGTTGGAATCAATAAAGCTCTTACTTGGTGACTCTGGAAGTCCTCTCACTTCTAAAGCTTCAAAATAGCTGTCTGGCATGGAATGCCTCTCCACGGACTCAAGAGCTGTATATCTACAGTGCAATGCAGGTTACAGTAAAAGGTTTGATCCACATGAAATATAACTCAGTTTTGTTTTACAAGACTAATTCAAAGAGGTGTAGAACTTTCAAGTGTAATACTATCCCATGTACTATAATGATCCAAATAAGAGACAGGTCTGAAGAAGGGACAGGTCTGGACAACTAAAAAAAAGCAATTAATGTTTCAGTATCATCATGACAACATTAAATTCTTAAAGTTCACAACAGAGAGAGAAATGTCAAAAAAAAAGTTTTGTCATAATGGCTGAGGTCCCACTAGTGCTGTTACAATGGTGTCAGCCAGAACTTTCAAGTGGGACCAGCTACTTTCCTATTAAAGATCATTGTCAGAGTTTGTTGCCAACGCAACCCCACAAAATCAAAGCACATTTTACAACAAAGGTTACATCTCTTAAAGCACAGCTTATCTGGTGTGTAATCTAATCTATTTTAATTTAAGATCGACCAATTATTTACATGCAGCAAAACCCAGTTTGAGCTACATGACAGTAGCCAAGAGGTTGAGTTAAGGCTATTTTTAATTTAGCATGTGCACGAAGGTTGAAGTGTTACATTAATTTGGTGTTAGCAGCAGCTACATGTACAGTTGGAAAAACATGTTGTAACAACAGTGTCAAGCGCTTATTATAAAGTGGGACCTCAGCTAATACCTCACCAAGCTATACCTTACAATGGTAGGGTTTGGGTTAAAAGTAAAAAAAAAAGTAATTAAAAAAAAAGAAGTGTAACCACATTTAACATTGATAACTCGTAACAGTATAATTAAATTCAACTGACAAACCTTTAAGGAACGCATCCAAAATTTGGTCGCGGACCCGACTATCGAAAACGGGTCCGATTAATTTGTGATGGTTTGGAATCGGTACCGATTTATCATCCCTTTTTGGCATTTCTGATGCTGATAACTCTGTTACCAATTGAATCGGAGCCAAGTAAATTCCAATGTGGATTAGTGTTATCATGCATTTTATCTGTCTGATAACATGAAATGCGACCTTGTAAACGTGTCACAAAACCACATGAATCACATGAAAAAAAAAACAATTGCATTGTGTATTTATAAAACTTTTTCAAGTCTTTCATCGTTAAGAGTTACTTTTAACTTTTTCTACTCCATAACAACATTTCCGCGGATTATACGTTGGGTTTCAAGTTTGTTTGAAGGATTTTCGATGCCTGGTCGCAAGTGTTTCCTTCAGTTGATCGGAAACCACTTAACCTTTCCCCAGTGCTGTATTCGTTTCATTCTGATAATAAACTGATAAATGAGTCACAGTTCGACGAAAAAAAAAACCACATAAATCCATTTCCTATTTGACCCATTCAGAGCCCCCTTTTAAAATAACACTAGTTTGCCATGGTTTTATAGATTTTTGTGTGTGACAAGTTGGATATAAACTTGACGCCTGAAATGTGTCATACATGTATATATACATTTCTGTATTGTACAGTCATTAATTTGCTATTAAAAGATGTGATTTACTTTTGAGCTCTCATTTTGGTATTAAAGTGCTTTCTCGAGTTACGTATCATGATACACATATGTTCTTTTCACTTGCACATCGCAATGCAGGAGTGTGTGACAAGCCAAAAAATCGTCTCCAATTGTGTTTACACGGTCTTTATACACGAGCCGGTTCAAGTACAAATGCATGGAAAAGCAGTTTTACTTGGCGATTTCTAGAGGAAAACAGGAACCAGGTATCTTTTTTAGGGAGCAGCGTCTATCTGTTTTTGAAAAAGTTCCATTTTTTTGGTAATTATGCGGACTTTCAATGTAAGCGAACCTAGGGCCTATAAAGTACAGCTGGCAAGGCCTACCAGGCAAATCTTGTTGAAAAAACAGTTGAAATCTTTTTCATCGCTTTTTAAAATTTATTTGCAAAAAATTAACAACTTGCCTGACTGTCAGATGGTCCGAGGCCACTCTCTCAAATTAGTATCACCCAATTAGTGGACTACTGCAAAACCCGCATTTTGATTGGCTTCTCTACTAAAGGACTAAAATAATAGTAATAGTCCTTGAGTAGCGAAAAGCGTGACGCTTGCCTTTTCTGTCTGACTAGTTGGGTGATACTAAAACAATTAGACCCTTTGCCCTCAAGGGCCACCGGTCAGTATTTGCAATTGTCAGTATTACCAATTGACCTGTAGCCCTTGTGGGCTAGGGCTACGTACTGCTAGGGGTAGGGCTACGCTTGCGGGAATCTACGTAGCCCTTGCGGGCTACGGGTCTAATCGTTAACTAGCAGCTGCTGTGGCAATGAATAAAATGGTAAACACGACTGATATATGCATGGATATAATTATGACAGTTGTTTGTAGATGTTCGCCTCACTTTGCTACTTTTTGGCCAATATATTATGATTGCCTGCAAAGATTTTCCTTTTCTACGCATTTTGGGTCAACACAAATCCAAGCTATTATTAAAGGAATATCCCACAAAAATATACTTTATGTCGCGCTCTCTAGTAGATTTTCATTTTCGAATAATCCACTGTTTCTTCTCGTGACAAATTTGATTCTTGTCTGGTCATGTCAAGGGAAATAGTGGCAATTGTTCGAAGATGTAACATTCAATTTTGGGTGAAAGAAGACACATGTACAAAACAGAGTAGGCACAATAAACAGCCTAAAGACTGTGCATCGAAAACAATCAGTCACGCAGAGATGTATCCAGGTTTTCAAATTTGGGGGTCCTCTGGACCCCTTTTTGAAAAATTTGGGGGTCCATTGCAAAATTTGGGGGGTCCAGCTAATTAATATTCAAGAATTAATATGCGATCTATTGCCTCTTAATTGCTGCTGCAGTACCCTTTCAGATTTCTAATTGCACAAATATTAAGTCTTATCCCTCCCAACATAAATTATTTGAACTCTTTACAGATAAGCTTATTAAATTTAGCAATCTAATTTTAACTTACATGTAGATTGTTAAATTTAATAAGCTTATCTGTAAAGAGTTCAAATAGGCGGTCTTGCTTTGAAATGTTGACCTTTAACATTTCTCATGTAATGTTTGTTATTGACAACAGCAAAGAGTGACTGATTGTTTTCAATGCATTTAATTATTGCAGCCCGATGAAAATATGAGACCCATTGCCATGCTGTTTCATTCCGCACTATCGGAAAAAATCGGTACCCAATTGATCCGAATCGGTGTTACCAGATTCCGAAATTTGGACGCGTTCCCTTAAAATTCACAGTATTTCTGTAATTTTTTATGTTACAATATCTTGTTCAATATCTTGTTCATAGTCCAAAGTCCAAAGTTAATTAAGTGCGATCGTAGAATATTCGTGAACACACATTTAAAACTGTTGGTTTTAAAACGGCATTGACTCCAATCAAAACCAGTATAAAGAAAATGATTTAACAATACCGGGAGAATTAGAAAATTATGTAATTAGCCCAGTAAGATATAATGTTACAGAGCCACAACGAAAACACAAAAACTTGTTTTCGGTCACGCATACAATTCTCTAATACATTATTTCTCCTTTAATCTGTTGCATAGTGTGTCTGCAGTTTAGTGAGGCCGATACTGAGTTTGATTCCTACTTGAGTGGCCTTCTCCGAGGCAAAGAAATGTTACGAATGTGCAGCCACAGTGCAACCCCCAAGTTGACTTCAGCTATACTTTGTTCTTTGAACAAAGAAATGATTTCTACCTGACAGTGTAATTGTGATGACAGTCCACTTCTTGGGGCTCAGATATCATGATTAAACATCTTTAATACGTTACATCCTCCTTCAAACAACTACATGTATATTAGTTGTTTGAAGGAGAATTATAAACCTAAAATGTTATCATGGTATCTAAACCCCTGCATAGTGACATACCATACATGCACAAATTAACAGCTTTACTGCATGACTACTGGAATGCCTTCCTTGTGAATGGGGACAATACTTGAGCAACTGTCCACTCGGTTGTAATTAACATGGGAAATAATATTTTACTAGAAAGTTGAGCGATAAAAAATTTTGATTTAAAACCATTTTAAAAAAATTAGACGACGTTTCGAATTTTTTAAAAATGTTTTTAAATCAAATTTTTTTATCGCTCAACTTTCTAGTCAAATGTTAGAATAAGTCACTACTTAAACAATATTTTATTTATTTATTTATTCATTTTATTTTTCATTTTTTAATAAGAAACAATATTGACCTTTCAAACCTCAGCATCAAAAACTCTGAAATAATTTGCGCGGGTAATTTCAAATCTTTAAAATTGACTGATATTATTTGTCGATAGACCATGAACATGCGGTTATAGAACCTTACTTAATTCATCAGCATTTCACAATACTTCAGTTAAACAGCTTACATCTTATTTCACTGAAGACTTACTTTAGATGAACTGGATTTTCTATGCTACCCTCGTTTGGTCTGCCCGTCATCCATCTCTTTTGGCGACTTGTCAGAATACCATGGCCCGTCACCGCTCTGGATTCTCTAACCAGTGGTAATAATGGCTCAGACTTCGATTTAGGAGGAAGCCTTTCTTTTTCAAGTGCTTCTACCAGGCTTACCTTTGATTTGATAAGATAGGAAACGTTCGATCAGATATAATGGCATTGGAAACGCACACATTGAGACATTTTAACGTCAACAGCTAAAAGCTAAAAACAGCTGGCGAACTTTAATACCTCCGCATCGAAAACTTGGCGGTACACCTTGTCCCCGGGTAATTCTCGTGGAGTCACTTCTATTTTAGCCATAATAATGCCGCATTTTCGTCATAAAAGGCAGAATGCGAACATTATATTTGTCTCTCCAAAATCCGCCATATTGTGCAAAGAGTGTTTGTTAGCAACATAAAGTCGACTCCAGACTGCCGCCGACAACCAAATGAAAAAATGTTTGCGTATCCGTCGTGCAATGCTGCACGTGATGACGCACGTGATACGTTTCCGGGAATATCATTGGCTCTCGTGAGAAAAGCACTCGAATCCTGAGATGAACAGAAAAATGGCTGCTGCTGGAGAATTGGTAGCTTGTTGTCCAAACTTTTTAGAGCAATCAAAGCTAGTTTAACGCCAGTTTCAAGTGGAATGTATTCTTAGAGAACGTCTATGCTGTGTAAAATCTAACCAGTATCCTTGGAAAATGTTATTTTGTGGGAAAAGAGCTGCGAAATAGCCGAGTTGCTTACACAATTTTTAACTTGGAAAGTTTGTTGCCACCTGGTACAAAAAAAAGTTACTGTAACGTGCAGAAAGAAGGTTTTCCAAGGTTTTCGTTGATGTGTGAATTGGCTTGTACCAGGTGGCTGGGAAATGGCAATATTGTGCAACGTGATGGTTATTTTCGTGTACGTTACTCCTTACGATCAGCACCTCTAAATAAATGATCCTTGATTTGATCAGACCTGAATGTGATTTTGAGTGTGATTGTGTCACTGGGATCGTAACCCTATTACCAAAGATTTTAAATAGCTGCTTTTAAGGTCGTTATATTCTCTTTTCTGGTAAATGTCAAAATTATTAGACTTTTTAGCAGTCACAACTCACCGATACTTGTCAATTAGTTTAATTATTTGTGTGTTGGAATAGAGCGAGTTTTAATCGAGTGTCGTAAAACCAAAACCAAAGTAATTACTTTGGCCAATGAAAAAGGACGGAGACAACTCAAAGTAATTACATGTAGCCGACACAAAGCGTGGGAAAATGTGCAAAGCATGAGCCATGATTGGTTTTGGTTTCACTTTGATTGGTTGAACAAGTGGAGCGAGAACTTTGAACCAATCACTGAGTGAAGAAATGCAAAACCAAAGCAATTGGCCAATTAAATCTATTCAGATTGGTGACTGTTTAAAGGCCCACCTTCAACCGACAGCCATTGCTTGCTGCAGAACAATTTTCATAATTATATGAAAATTCTGCCCGAAGCTGAGATTAATTTTATCCAATTAGATTGCTACGATAAACAATGCGAATTTCCACAACAAAAACAAACGGTCAAGAAGCCTGTCGGTTGAAGATAGCCCTTTAACAAATCTTTTTTCTTTTATAACTATTGTTTTGTGGAAGCATTAATGATGTAATTTTGGTTTTAGGGGACTATCATATGTGTTATCGGATCAAGGAATCTGTTTTGAGTCAAGTGATGGTTGACATTGGAATGTTTTTCCTGAAAGGAAGCGTTATTGCCCTGGACTTTTTTCTCTGTCTAATACAACCCACATAATTGTTCTTTTCTTAGATGACAAAATGTATAATATATTATGTGAATGTGTAACTTGTCAATCAACCTTTTATAATAATTATTCGCAATATGATCTTTGGATAGCAATTGATTTCTATTTCTTATGTGTAGATATGCTACAGTATGTCTGTTACGTAGTTAGTTTTCAGTTTAAATTTCCCATAGTTTATCTTTATTATAGTCAACACACAACCCCACAAGCATGTTTTATTGCTTTAATATTGATTGTGTTTAAATAAAGGATATTGTTGTCTTGTGTTGTACATAATGCCCAAACAGCCTTGGTTGTATTTGCATTAGATTCTGAATGTTAGTTTTGAAAGGCAAACCATTAAAAGGTATACACAGTTTGATGGAGCCCAGGAAAAATATTCATGGATTTGAAATTCCTGAAAAAGGCAAACCTTGAAGAGTTTACTTGTCTGGCCATATTTGGAATTTACAGCATTTCTATTTGGGAATGGGCAAGTCCTTAAGATTCGTTTTCTTTACATTGAGAAGTAGTGTAAGAGCTGTCAGTTTACTCAGATGGAAATTTGACAGACCTCATCTGTAAATATTCAACTTCTTAGTACAGACATGCTCATTAGTGGAATATAATATTATAAAGTGCTGTTATTACTTTGATTTTCTTAGTCCTCAGTTGAACTAAAACAAAGTGATCAATCTGAATCATCACCTTCACCATTACTATAACTATTTGGTTTTATCAACGGAGTTGATAATGTAAATTGGCCTTTCCTTACATCTAGGTATAATGAAAAGCCGCAAGAATCTGGAGCAAAAATTCATCTTCCAAATCGACACCCTTAATCCTCACGGTATTAACTTCATTTAACTAATGTATTCCTATTTTCACGTTGCCATGTTACTACCAATAGCGTAGCTCCTACTCTACTATAAAAACTACACAAAACTCCTCGATTTGCTCTGACAAAGGGCTAACTCTCGAAACGTCAGCTCAGAAGTAAAAGTTATTTGCTGGCGTACCAAATTCTGCTGCAGTTCCAGATATTTTTCAGATTGATACTCTTAAAGGTACTACAACTCTGCCACCAGACCTGTTTGATCTTAGCATCGTACTCAGTACAAATCCACAAATGTTGCCCCAAAAAGTTACAACAAGAACCCCTGTCATTTTTGTAAGGGAGTAAGTACCCCTTGGGGTAGTTTGTTTACTTTACCACCATTGTTTACTACAATCCAGGGACTAAGGCGCAGAGGGAAATGGATTACAACTTGAAAAAATTAGGCCACCTTTTTTTTACTTCTTACACTTACTGCATTCAACTTTAATTTATTCACACCCTTGGGAATGGTAGGAATGATTAGTATTATTTAAAGCAACGGCTAAAAAATCAGCACACCTCTTATTATCTAAAATATTACTATTAGTTGAAGGGTTTTGTACATATGGAGGATAACAGGAATTTTACTTCTGTGAAGTCTTATCTTGGGATTATGCCCCTTTCAAATGTAGCTTTGTATGCTTTTGCTCAATGCTTTTGAAGAATTATTGCAGAAATGTGAAGTTCTAAGAGTTTTGTCTTAAGTTAAATGATTAAAAAGTTATCAAAGTAGCTGTGTTGCAACCAGATTCCACAAAGAGAGGTTCGATAATTTATTGTACTGGAAGTATTTAGTAGGCCAACTTGAAATTTCTGAAACGTGGCGGATGGCACTGAATCACCTTCAACAAGTTTGGCTTTTACTTCGTGTAGAAGACACACATGATGTAACAAAAGCTTTAGGGGTCTTTAGGGATTTAGAATTCTGATTAGGTATTGTTTCACGATTTTTGTTCTATTGTTTTACGTCATGTGTGTCTTCTACACGAAGTAGAGGCCACAAGTTTTCTTAACTTTGATTAATTGAAGATACCTTTTTTATATCCTCCTGCTGTTTTTTATCTTCCAGTGATTAAAAATAATAATTCCTTTTTATTGCTGGAAGATAAAATCAATTCTTGATTAATTATCTTTGTTGTTGTCACATCAAACCACTACAATGTGATGAAAGTGTATTAATTGCTGTAGTAATATTTTTTTACAGTAAAATCCTCCCTGCTAGTAAGTGGGATTCCAGAATCAAATTTTCAACTTTGAATATTGTTTTGGCAATTCAGAGTTAACCTAATCTATGTTAATTTCTATATTTTGGAGGAAAGAAAACAATAATCGGCATTTTGCTTGGAATGACTATAACAAAATATAATTGCAACTTTAAAAGAGGTTTCCATCTAGTGTATTCAGTGCTATTATGAACTACGTACGGAAATACGTTTCTAAATTTTCAGGGACCTTATGCATTGCATTTTTTTTTGCCAGGCTTAATAAATTTGCTGCTATGGATCCCTTGCAATTTTAACAACTAAATGTTGAAAACTGCGAAAATTGCAACAGTTTCTGTTAGATGCGGACCCCCGCGGAAACAGCATGTAAAGTTAAGTCGGAAGAGAAAACCATTTGTAAATAATAGTGGTGTCCTTTTTGCTCCATTTTTCAAAGATTTTGAAGACATGAATTGAAATCAAGATGGTAATCCATTAGCCTGTCAAACTCCACGAACAAATTTCTACTCAAATACTGTACTGTCACAGCAACCGAGACTCACGTTGACCTTGAAATTTCCCTCGCAGCACCGTTGACTCAAAAGAGACTCTCGCTGACATAGAAACGCACTATGCAGTCAAAACATTCGTCAGTCTCAGTGGCCTGAAAAAGAATTTTTTTTTTATCGAGGAAGATCTGATTTATACCCGATAGCAGCCATGTTTAATTTGAAGGGGATAATGTGGTGCTGCGTCGGTTGGGAAGTAGTATACAAAAATTTGATTTCATCGACGGAGTTGATAATGTAAATTGACCACCGTACAGAGATTCTAAAAGCTGACGTTTCGAGCGTTAGCCCTTCGTCGGATTCGCTCTGACGAAGGGCTAACGCTCGAAACGTCAGCTTTTACAATCTCTGTACGGTATCCTCCGTTGATAAAACAAAATTAATGTTTAATTTGATCTATTGAAGCCACATGACAAAGTGTCGGCCAATCAGCCCCGCCTCCTTAGCCCCTTTTGTTCGTCCACCAGCAATTGTACATTACAGCATTGTTATATGTGTCTCTAGAGATTGGTGTCCCTTAACCAGTTTGCATTGACAACCTCCAACAACTTCAAAAACTGCAAAAGAGCTAGCATTCTCTAATTCAAAAATCGCCACAGAACATTCATTGTGTCTCCTTTCCATCAGTGCCCAAATCAAATGACATCATGTCTGCAGACGCTTCGTCGGACGCACGGAAAATCGGTAGGTTCTGCACTGTCAAATTTTGCAAAGGCTAAGCTTACTTTTCACAACAATGCTGTGTAAAATCCTCTCGGTTTATTAACTCAATCCATAGTAATTTAAAAGCATGTGCAATTTGACGACAACTAATGGATCGAATTTCGCCATGCATCGCATGATATAGTAACTTGCGGGGCAGGTACATTTCACTGACATCTTGACTACCCCGATGTACCAGGTCTGCGGACTACTAAAGATGGAGTACCTTGATAAATCGAGGAATCATACATTAAGGTTTCACGCCGACGAAGACGACTAACCCCCACTTAAAGTCAACATACTGTTGGGCAATCTTTGCTGGAATAGCATCCGGCATAAACCTAAACATAGCGACGAAATGGTGAAAAAAAGGGTTAACTCAAAATGCGAAATGTCCAGCTGTGCTTTGCTTTGCAATATACAAGTGATTTAGTCAAAGGGGAAATGGACTTCCCATCGTTCGCTCAACACAACATAATGTAAACAAGACGCTTGGTAGCGTTTACGTGGGATGCTGCTGTTTATGTAAAATGTGAAGGCTCACTGATGGTTGCAATTGTCACTTATCCCTGAGGCCGGCTGAGAGTCATAAGGGACGTCACGTGGTAAAAGCGTTAAGGAAGGTGTTATGACATCATGTTTACACCACAGCAAAAGAAAAGGCTCAGAAGTTCTGTCAGACTTTTGCTGCCAAGTGTCAGCTTGATAATGCAGATGAGCTCGCCCCAGACTGTCCACTTACAACAACCTGCAGTCATCCGGAATTTTTTCCAATCAGTGCTTCAGTTCCACAGGGATGAATCCTAGGCCCTCTCCTATTCTCTGTCTTCATAGATGATTTGAGCGATGAGTGTGAAAATGAACTCTATCTATATGCAGACGATTCGACTCTGTTCTGCGAGATCAAATCCACTGATGACCCTAAGGCTATTACAACCAGCCTAAACAGGGACTTGGAGAGGATGAGAATTTGGGCAAGCAGGTGGAAGGTGACATTTGAACCATCAAAGTGCAAGGTTATGACAATATCCAGGAAAAGGATTCCAACCAGGTCTGAACTTCAGTTTGGTAGCATTCCCCTGGCAGTGAAAGACTGCAGCCTGTCCAAGGATAATTACAGACCTCCCACCATTCTCCCATCTTTGTCAAAAGTCTTTGAAACGCTCGTCCGTTCAAGAGTCAGTCCCCGGTTCAGTAATATTCTCCATAAGTTCGTGTTCGCTTATAGAAAGCATCACGGTTGCGATACGGCTCTGCTGAGTCTTACGGAGGAATGGCGAAAGGAGCTGGATGATCGGAAAATAATTGGCCTTGTTTCTATGGACTTGTCGAAGGCTTTCGACTCTCTACCACACGATCTCATTGTAAAGAAGTTCAAAGAATATGGTGCTGACGAGAGAACTGCAAATATCATTGAGGATTATTTCTCTGATCGCCAACAACGAGTGAAAATAGCTGGAGAATATTCGAGCTGGAATAATATTTCCAGAGGGATCGCCCAAGGGTCAATCCTCGGGCCTTTGATATTTAATATCTTCATCAACGATCTCCTGTTCATCGTGAAAAGATGCAAACTCTCTAGTTACGCAGACGACACGCAAATTTTCTTTGCACATAATGACTATAGAGAAGTTGAGAGTGCTATTAACTCTGATCTGAAGCTTGTTGATAAATGGTATGATGAGAATGGTCTGAAAAGGAACAATTCTAAGTATCAAGCCATTGTGATGGGAAAATCTGATGCCACAATTGATTTCAAGTGTGAAAATTCCAGTATCCCAGTGACTAAAGAATTTGAGATGCTAGGCATAACGATAGATAACAAACTGAAGTTTGACAATCATGTTGCTAAAATATGTAGGAAAGTTTCACAGCAAATAGCTGTTCTTAAAAGAATGAAGAAAATGCTTCCCTTCGAAACAAGGCGTGACCTATTTTTAGCATTTATCCTTCCCCACTTTAACTATTGCAGTGAAACCTGGAATTTTTGTAGTAAAAGTGCTGCAGATAAATTGGAAAGGTTAAATAAGCGCGCGATTAGGTTTGTTTTCAGGGATAACTACACGAGCTATTCGGAACTTCTCAACGCATTAGGCCTCTCATCTTTAAAACAACAACGATTAATGAATTTTAAGTCTTTTAAGAGATCCATTAGACAAGTTGACCTAGTACAATTTTTATAATTTTGACGCTTCTTTATTGAATTTAGTATTTAGTTAGATATAAGATATATTTATTAGATTTTATTGTTGTAATCTTAATTACAATATATTCCACCTCTAGTTGTTAAACTTTTGATTTTATTTTGTTTGTGGAATACCTGTAAATCAGCTGGCGCCCTTTCACAAACCCCGACTCTGGTTACGTCTGTGAAAGTAAGCCTTTATTGTAGCTAAGTGTATTTTCACAATAAACTTTTATTGTTATTGTTATTGTTATTGTTATTGTTATTGTTATTGTTATTGTTATTGTTATTGATGAATGAGCTGGAGATTTTGGGAGTAACAATAGACAGCAGACTGACTTGGACTAAACATGTCTCCAATACTGCTTCGAGAGCTGGGCAGAAACTGGGAGCCCTAAGGAGAGTAGCAAACAAGCTGGATAGAAGAGGTAGAGCAATTGTCTACAAGGCCCAAGTGCGGAATGTAATGGAATACGCATCACTTTCATGGATTAGTGCCAGCCCAACAACACTAGCTTGGTTCGCTGGACTCGATCCAGAAGAGGGCACTTCGAGTTATTGGTGTAGATGTGGATGAGGCTAGGATAGAACTGAACATCTCATCTCTCCACCGGAGACGTCAGCTGGCAGCAGTTGCAGTCCTCTACAAAATGCACACCAGTAAATGCCCGATAGATCTTCGTGCTCTGCTCCCTCAGCCTTTTGTTGTCAGAAGAGCCACCCGTTCCAGCCTGTCAATGCCATGTCATGCTCTTGCAGTACCAGTGTCCAGAACGGTTTCCACTGGCCGGACATTCATCCACACAGCAGTCCATGTATGGAACAGCTTGCCAGATAATGTTGTTGGCGACATCACTGAAAATGGTGTTGAACCCTTCAAGAGCAGGGTGCATGAGCATTTATTGTCATCGGTTTGAGACTTTGGCCTCTGCACTGCAGTCTTCTTTTTGCTCTGAACCATTGATTAGGCCATGGGGATATCTATCATAGTGCAATGCTGCTGATATTGTCATTCCTCATGGACTATTGTTCGCTTATGCATCTTATAATAAAAAAATAAAATAAAAAATGAGGATCGGAATTACTTTTAGTTTATTTGTCATGCCATTCCAGGTTTTTCTAAAATTATCTAACCATCTGTAATATTTTACGAACTTTCTTATCCTCGTTGGCACCCAACGGAAATTTACGAAACACCAATATTTTGAGAGAGTTTAATCTCGTGGAATCGTGGCACTGTTTTTCATAACCACCAGAATCACTGAACTGTATTAAAGAACGATTATTCAAATTCTTAGAAGTCCCGCTTTGATGCACATACAATAACGTTGAGAACATTGAAATGCATTTTTATGTCTATAATATGTACACAGGTATGTATGAGTGAGGCCCTGTTTGTGCAAAAAAAAAAATACGCCAATGTAATCGCTGAACCGTCATGGTGTAAATTTGTAAAATTTTACCCACATTGCTTGGAGCATCGGTTCCAAGTTTAATACAAGGCTCGCGGCTGCAATGAGAATCCGAAGGAAACCTTAGTAGAATACTGTGTGCTCTTTGTTTAATGGAATCCGGTCGTTTCGACAACCCTTGAGGAAATCGGAGTTTAGATGATGTTGCTTTCATTAAAGACCTTTCACTCTGTGACGTGTCGATGTCATTTCCGCATTTGTTTGTTTCCGGCCACCCCGCATGTTAAAAATATGGTAACGAATCTATCCAGTTGTGTATTTCAATTATTTGAATAAATGTAGTGGAAGTATATTTCCCTTCTTCAAGCGGCAAGTGGCCAGAATTTCATGAATTTTAAGTTCATGAAATTAGTCTTATCGAAAGTTACGTGACAGTACATTGTTCACGCACTGATGCAAGTGACGCACTGTTTTCTCCGGCGAAAATGTCTTGCTTTTACTCACGATAACTACACAGTATTGGCTCTTTTTATAAAAATTTCGATTTTTATTTCAGATTAGACATTGCTGTGGTTTTCAAATTTCGTTACGGTGGAGTTCTCAATAGACTGTTTATGTTAGCTAACTATGGCAGAGTAGATATTAAAGAGATCACTGAGTCGTTCATACTCTTTTTTGTTTTTTTTAACTTTCAGTCGTGAGGCCCATTCCGTTCGTGAGCTCACCGTTCAAAAACATTTTGCAGTCGTTCGATCGTTCCTTTCAGTCGTGAGAACGATTTCACAACCCGTGAGTCACCCGTGAGCTTGCCGCGCGTTCGGCCGTTCTAACGACTTTCGTGAGGAACTTTCGTTGCATGCCTTATCTACGGTTTACGGTCAAGTCGCCCGAAACCAGAGTCATGTTGCCCGAAATTTATAGTCATGTCGCCCGATATCTTGAGCCATGCCGCCCGAAATTTCATGATGCTCAAAAAGATTCGGAAAATGTTAAAAACTGATCAGAGTGAAATGTAAAACTGTGAAAATCAGGATGCTCGTTTCGTTGTCGTTTGATATCACGGAGATAGTAACCCTAAGGTAAAACATGAAAATGAAAAAACTAGTAATATCAGTTACAGTATGGTTCTTACTGTTGTTGTTTTATATGTTGAAGCATTCTGATTTGAAAATCGAAAGAAGGTGGACATCACTAGCGATTGGAACGGTGGAAAACGCCGCCATCTTGATTACAGCACGTGCTCAATAATCATCACATGGTTGCTAAGCAAGAGTTTGACCAGTCCCGCAGATACGATGCTGCCAAAACCAGCAATCATCGCACTGAACGGCTTGCTAGCGTGGTCGAACTTTATTTTCGCACTCGATACAGGGATAAAGGCTCATTGTGTAATTCTTTGGTGTACGCGTAACGATCTCGTGTTTCAGCTAGCTGATTATCTCAGAATGAGGTGGCTGTTTTTAATTTACCCTCTTTATATATGGTTAACCGGATCAAGATTTACATGCCACCGACTGAGGAAACAAGGAACAACTCGCGATAATTTATGCCACGTCTGATCCAAAGGAGAATGATGCTAACACGCTTTGTTCGCGTGGTTAACAATAAACAAAAAACTCTGTAAAAGCTTGTTTTTTATACGATAAATTAAACCAAGAGAACTTGATGTATTTTACTGATATGTGTGAAAAATTCTGATAACGGAGGGTGTTCCGCTTATTATTACTATAATGAACAGTTTATAGCAACGAACAACGCTGAAATGAACAGCGATACTTTGAGTCTTTGTTTAACTTTCATATTTTCATAGGTTAGCGGACACAACATTTTACGAGTTTATTCCTTGCGATTTACTTAAGTTGTTGCTTTTCTTCAAGTTTATACACTCGATAAAATTTCGGGCGGCATGACTCAAGATATCGGGCGACATGACTATGAATTTCGGGCAACATGACTCTGGTTCCGGGCTACTTGATTTCACTGGATGTGAAATCCGGGAATCGAACTCAGGACCTCTTGCACCAAGGCCGCGCACTAACCGACTGTGCCATTCTCGCTCCTCACTCCTGCTTCGCTCTGACGAGGGGCTGACGCTCCAAACGTCAGCTTTCCAAATCGTTCACAGTGGTACATGTAATTCGATCTTTATCAACACGTTTGTTAAAGTTTTACTCTCCCACCGACGCAGCACCACAGTTTCTTTCATCATCATCATCATCATCATCATCATCATCTTGTCCTTTTCCCTCCGAGGGAAATAGGGCCTTGTGTTCTCTCTCTCTCCAAGCTTCTCGGTCTTTCGCACAACTACCGGCTTCTGTCCTACCTTTGAACCCAAGTTCACCTCGTTCTCTAGTGTCGTTCTCTCACTACCGTTCTTCGCCATGTTTCCTTCGGCCTACCTCTTCTACGTCTTCCCTCTGGGGTCCATGTTAAGGCTATCCTCGTGTTCTCATTTACACTTTTCCTCAGCACATGCCCAATCAGTTTCCTGCGTCTACGTTTTATCTGTTGAGTGATCTCTTCCATATTCGTCTTATGTCTAGTTTGCGGACATCTCTTGGTTATTCCAGCATGTAATAAAGGTTAATGATGAGAATCGAACATTACCTTTGCAACTTCAAGTATTTTCATGAATCAATCTTATTTGTATGTGCTTGCATGCAATAAAATCAATTTTAGTTACATTTATTTACAATGGGAACCGGAAATGAAGGCGAGAGGTGTAAAATTCTCTCGTTCACGGTTGTTCTATTGCGCTTGATCGACAAAATTGATTTCAAAGGAGGCTTAGGTTGACAGATGAAGATCACTTGGAGACCGCAAAACAGTCGTATTTTTTGCGAACGCAAGCGACGCGGTAAATATTCAAACGAAAGGTCTGGAGCGAGTGTAGAAACGGCGAGGGAGAATGGGGAGAAATCACACGCGAGGATCACGCTTACGGCGCTTCGCGCCTTCCGAAAATGGAAGAAAACGACTTTTTTTGCAGTCTAACCGAATTCAGTCTGAGAACGCAGGGTGTTGGGAAGTCCGTGTGAGCTTTTCTGATTACTTTTCGCGAGACAGAGACATGCATGTTTGTCCGACATGAAAGTATATCAAGCCAAGAATTTCGTGGAAAAGGAAAGGAAAGGAAAGAAACTTTATTTAAGTATCTAATCCTCTAGCGCCGTAGAGCACTAATCGGGGACACTTTAAATTGAAATTAACAAGTTAACGCAAATCAAATCAAATTTTGGTTTTTTTGGTTTTTGCCTGTGACAGGCACGTGTCTAATTACCGTGATAAAAACGACACTCGAGCGAATTTTAAACGTGATCTGCCACAGTTATCCCAGATGTGAAATAGCTTTTAAGCTTTGTGCGGAATGGTCGAGCAGGATATCAAGTGACACAGGACTGCATATAATCAGGCACAGGGTAAAAAATGAAACATGGTGCAGGCAAACGAGAGATGGTGCAGCTTAAGTAAGAATGAGTGCTGTCCTTTCTAGTTGCATGTATATAATATGTAAACGCCACAGAAATCAGGTGAGGGAATGTGAAGGAAACATGAAGAACCTTCGCTGATCGACAGCATCAGCCTTTTTCGTCCATCCTTCACATTCACTGTAGCGTAACGCCTCAATTGATTTCTGTGCCTGTGCAGCTTAAAAACACCATTCAGCGAAAAATGAAACGCTTTTTCATGGCATCAAATAGTCGAACCTGTCGTAGATAGCGTAAAGGAGCTTGAAGTGGTTTTGCTTGACACAGGAAGTAGAGTAGCGTGACCTGTACAAGCTTCAGCAGTTGTGTTCGTTGACCCTGTCGTGGACTTCTACACGTGCTCACTTCGACTAACGTCATCTACTTGGCGCGGGATTGCATTTTTCGAAAGCGATTTAAATCACTCGCATTCGCCTTCGGTTTCTTAAAATCGGGTGAAAGGAAACTTTCATCCCTTTATTACGGTAGGTGGCTGTAGGAGGAGCGAGCGAATCCATATTTCGCTGGACTAACTAAGCGGCAAAAGAGAGACTGCTCGTGGTCTAATTAATACGACCACTTACACCTCTCAGGCCTGCGTAGCTGCGGCGGTTCCGTTGGGGAGAAGCAAGCCGCGAGAAGGCTGGGGCGGGTTAGAAGAACCAGGTTCTTCGTTTCCCCCGCCCCAGCCTTCTCGCTCTGCTCGAAATCTGTCGTGCTCCGTAACAACAGAACCGCCAGCTACGTAGGCTAACACATCGCAGAGTGCAGTAACGAAAAGAGGAATTTGGGGGAAGGGATAATATTCGTAAGGGGTGGATTCTGACTACTATTTTGTATAGGTAATAAACATTCGAGAAATATTTTTAATTTGTTACAGTTCATTCTTTTTTCGTTACGTTGGAGTCCTTGTTTTGCGTCTTTTTAGTCGACTAATTATCCGTAGTCCATTTAGTTACAAATCGGTGACAAAATTGTTTACACGTTGACCTTTTCAACCCCTTATTCCGTCTTTCTTAAGGAGGGTGCCTACTAATTCAAAGATATTTTTGCCTCGGTTTATGATTATGCAGGAAATGTAGATCCTAACAAGTGTTATTGAAATCCAAAAAAGAAAATTGGAGGTAACCACGCATTTTTCAAAGGTAATTCATGAACAATATTCGTATTAAGCCTTGTATGGCGTTCTTTCTCAAATTGAAGCTCACTTATCTCTACAGAATGCATGGTTACCCCCAATTTTCTTTTTGGATACCAAGAGTACTTACTTAGATCTACTTTCTCTGCATAGTTTTAAACCGCGCAAAAATATCCCTGCATTAGTAAGCATCACCGATAGGAAATCCTAGTATCTGGAGATGCGCAGAACGTATGCGCAATAACAATAGTAGGCACCGTCCTTAACTCTCTTGGCCTTTGTGTCGTAATTCCTGTGATCTTTGACTACAAACAGACAATATTGTATGGGAGATGGGAGGTCTTTTGGGAAATTTATAGCGTGGTACAAATAGCCCAGTTATTTTCCGCCATAAAAACTGCTGTACAGGCGCAATGTGTCAACTCATTTTGACGCCGATTGTAGTTTTATATTTTGAAATGACCTTTTCGTTCTTGTTGCCGTTGTCCATGTTAAAACTCCCTAATGTTTCGCAGGTGACACATTACGGCACGCTGTCATCCAGTGTTTCAAAGTTGTTCTTCTTGGTGACCCAAGAGTTGGCAAGACATCTCTTGTAAAGGCCCTGAAAAACAGTGCTCATTCCTGGGATTTGCCCAACGATTATAAACCAACTATAGGCGCTTGGATAACACATTTCGATTTGACTGACACTCGTCGACTTCTCATCACTGATGCGTCTGGCATGCGCCAGGAATTTTCCCATCTCATCAATCTTTATTTGCGAAATTTGCATTGTGTTGTGTTTGTGTTTGCCCTTGACGAGCCTGCTAGTTTTAGAGGACTTTCTCATTGGTACGACGTTTTTACGCGATCGTACACGGGCGATGCTTCTCAAGTGGCCAAATTCGTCGTCGGTACCAAAATAGACGTTGTCCATGGCATCTGCGAGCTGCAAAGAGAAGGGACTACTTTTGCAAAGAATATTGGAGCAGAGATGTGGATCACATCAGCGCATAAGTCATTCAACACTCTTGAATTGTTTAGCAGAATTGCTGATAAAGTGAATAAACAACCCGACAAGGAGCTGGTCTTACTGCAAAGTGATTTACAAGACGACAACTTTGCAGATTCAAATGCAAGTATGTTAGATGATGTGCTTCTCAGTACAGGAGCCCTGGTGAGGTATCCCGATCCTATTCTCCTGGATACTGAAGGGGAAGAGATTTCAGAAATATTGCTATCCTACCAGTGCGTTACTATGACTGGACAGAAAAGGACATTTAAATGGGGTACATGGTCTAAAATAAGGTAAGATTAATATTTTTACTTAGCATTTCCTGGCAAAATAATTTGCACTTCTTTAAAGCTGGTTTTCCGACTAGCGACGGAGTAGGAGTCGTAAGAGCTCTTATGACCTAGTGAAAATCAAAGATCGGAGTCGTAAGCGGAGTCATAAGCTCGACAGAATCGAAGTCAGAAGAATCAGAACGTTCTCATTTTCCTCCGACTCCTCTTATGACTCCGTCACTTATGATCCAGTGAAAACTAGATTGTCGGAGTCGGAAGCAGAAGCGGAAGAACCAACCAATCACAAGGCTTAGAATCGAGGATTGTGATTGGTTTATTCTCTCACATCGGCTTCCGACTCCGACAATGCAGTTTTCACAGGATCGTAAGCGACGGAATCATATTATGCGGAATCGGTGTTCTGCTTCCGACTCCGACAGTTTGATTTTCGCAAGATCGTATCGCTCTGCCTCTTCTGATTACGACTCCGACTCCGTCGCTAGTGAAAACCAGTCTTTACAAGTGAACGAGATGGAATAATTGAGAAACAGTTAGAGCGGTTTTCAGTTGAGTGTCAAAAGTAATTAGCGAATTGCTTTGGTTTTGCATTACTTCACTCAGTGATTGGTTCAAAGTTCTCGCGCCACTTTTTCAACCAATCAGAAGTGAAACCAAAACGAATCATGGCTCGCGCGTGCACATTTTCCCGCGCTTTGTGTTAGCTACGTGTCATTACTTCGAGCTTTGATTGATTTACTGGATTGTCTCCGTCCTTTTTGATCGGCCAAAGTAATTACTTTGGTTTTGGTTTTACGACACTCGATTGAAACTCGCTCTAATTAAACCAGCGCAAAGTTAGTTTTAAAGAGTCGTTTTCGTTTACAATTCCACTGTTCGTTGTTTAATTTCCTGATTTTTTCTCGTTTCCTAATTGAACTTGAGCTCTAAACTATATTCATTTCGCATCTTCTTCGCGAGTTCCCAGAAGGTCTGCCACGCCGACGTCCTAGATCTCTTTTCGCAGACTAGGATTTCCCGATACGTTTTCTCTCGATTCTTTATATTCTTGTAGCTCAAAGGAAGCAGTGATTAGGCAGTCTTCGCGGACACCACGACCATCAAGAAACAAGCTCTGGTCAAGTGTGATGGCAACTGCGCCATCGAGCACATGGCAGCATGAGAACTTAGAAGGTGTTATGAAGTATGGCACAGTCATCAGGAGACAGCCCACAAAGACTGAATTCAAGAGTGTTAAGAAGATGATTTTTACTTCGGGTAAGTTGATGTTCTCTGATACATGGAAGAGGCCTAGGCATGCTTTCAGAAATATCTTTGACTGCAAAAACGGAAATAAATGGGAATGGGTGAAGGCGTGACTCCTGGTGAGAGAAAATTAATGAATACGTGATGCATAAACGCTTATGGTTCTGTTTTTTTTTTTTCAATTTTAGGTGATCAGTTTGGTTGGGAAAGAAATTACGGATTATTTTACATGCTCCTCCAGAATGAGGATAGAGTTTCAGAGGTTGGCCTGATGTCAGCTTCCGAAAAAATGTGTAAGACAACAGCTTCCCAAAGAGTCGTCGTTCAGAGAAGTTTTCAACTCCAACCCTCGCAAATTGCTGAGCAAGTGATATCTGTAGACATGTCCTGCAGTCACGCAGTGGCTTTAGAAGGGGAAAAACACATGGTGTCAACGTGGGGCCATGTAGACAGTGGAGCTCTTGGTCTCACGCAACAGGATATTTCAATTCCCACCCCCTTGGCATCAATTAACTGTCAAATCAAGCAGGTTGCCTGTGGTGCTGAATTTACTTTGATGTTGACCGTGGAAGGCGAGGTGTTTTCTTGGGGAAAGGGGGCATTCGGAAAGTTGGGCCATGGGGATGAAGAAGACAGACAATTGCCAACTTTGGTGCGTCCTAGCTTTATATACTTTTAGTATAAATACATAGGTGATTATACAAAATCGCGCGCTGTCATTGGCTCGCTACCTCGGATTATCAGCCGATAATCACCTCGACGGACAAAATGGCTGCCAGTAGTCGTTTTGCCACTGTAAGAAAAGATGATTTCGCGTTGAAATGCTTTTTTTTCTCTATTTTGAAATAATCACCTGTGTATTTATACTAAAACAACTATTCGCCTCAGGCTCAGTGATTATCGGTGAAAATTCACCTTGACTTCGTCTCGGTGATTATTCACCGAAAATCACTTCGCCTTCGGAGAATAATTGTTAGATATTCTTTGCAATTGACGAAACAGTGAGGGAGTCAGGATGGCATTGTGGTCATCAACAGCTCCTCACACCACTGCAACCGTATGTGGGCTGAGTTCCAGCAGGAATCCATGACCGGGAGCGAACAACATTGCTTTACTCCTGTCACGCCGTTTGCACAGACCGATTTATTTTTTGATTGAGACTTCCCTAGGAGCTCGATGACCAATCATAAAAAAAACTAACTTGGCGTAATAGCGTCACCGAACCGGAACTGCCCTTTTCTTCTGTGGGAAAAGGTAGTCTAAAAATAGATCGGTCTGTAAAAATGCCGTGACATGGGCTTACTATTGGAGTTGTCGCTCCCAGTCATAGGTTCGTGGTTCCGGTAGAGCTAAACTGAGGGTTTTTCTCCGAGTGCTCCGGTTTTTCTCCCTCATTAAAATCGACATCTGGTTAAAAGCAACCTCGTTCCCAATTAGAGATTGAGGATTAAACATTATCATCACAATTCTTGTAGAGGTAATTAACAGTTGATCTGTTTTCTCAAACGCAGATCACGACACTGAAAAACATGGAAGCCATCGCTGCAAGAGGTGATCATGCTGCTGCCATAATGAATGGAGGTTACCTTTACCAGTGGGGTGTTGAGTGTGCAGATCCACAGCTAACTCAGTTTGCTGCATCACCGAAGAAAGTTGGACAAATCTCCAGTATCACAGTGAGGTCCATCTCTTGCGGCACTCATCATACTGTTATTACGGGTGACGGACGGTTTCTTTATTCTGGAATTCCTTATGCTTGGGGGAGGGGCTCTCATGGTCGCCTTGGTGTGGGTCACTGTCAGAATCTCTTTGCTCCAGTATGTATTAACGCTCTTTACAACTCCAGCAACGTTGTCACGCAAGTGTCAGCTGGTGATAAGCACACTGCATTTTTAACAAAGGATGGAGAAGTGTACACGTGTGGTAGCAATGCTTTTGGGCAGCTTGGTTACTTTACTAACTCTGGGTACAGTGATATACCGCGTAAGGTCTATCTTGGGAAGAATGATGCAGGAAGCGAAATCAGGTGCGTATTCTGTTGAGAGTGATGTGAAATAAATTGGTCACCAGAAATAAACAAATACCGCTAATTTCGCTCACCTTTCTTCTGATTTCTATACATATAGAATATCAATAGACATCTCCTATTCACGAAAACTACGAAAATTGTACACACACGGTTTAATGGACGCTTAAACCCGTTTGTGTTGGCCTGTAGCTTCGCTCGCTCGTGCACTCGAATCAGCGGGTGACGCATGCGAAATGCCGATCCTGTAACCCCCTCATTTTTCCTGATTTGAACGTTTGCCTTTCACATTTAAAAAAATTCTGTAGGTGAAAAAAAAAAATTAGAGACACATTTGAAAAAAACTTATTTTTCTGAAAAACTGACCTACAGATTTGTTGAATTTTAAATATTTTAGAGATTATTCCTAACATTATCTGGTAACGCTGGATGGGAAGATATCACCGTCCCGTTTTTTGAAGGAAGACAATATATCTTGATTTTAAGACTCAAAGAAATATCGTAAATATATCGTTGCCATGGTAACGTTATTTTGGAGGAAAATGTGATGTGAGAAATCTATGATGGGTACTTCATACCCTCGCCAAATTTCGTCTTGATGTGATTACCTTAACTTATCTAAGGACAGAATATGTTTATTTGTTTGAAAAAAGGAGAAACTATTTTTAGCCTCCTTAAAATTCGTTCGAAAAATGCAATCTTCGTCAGCTGTAAAAGCATTCCACTAAGACTGCGGTTATGTAAATATTCAGTTCCTAGAGGCCTGGGACTCCGTTCACTCAAGTGTATTAAGGCTTGACCAGCCTAATTATTATGCATATTTTTATTTGAAGGGAAAGCATTTGTCCAGGGCCTATGAAACTTGGCAGGCAGTTAGTTATCGGTATTGCTATAACTTTTCCAAAATGTTTCGTATCACATTCTTGTCACGTGACCCGAAACCGACTTATAACAGTTATATTTTTAACTCAAAAATGAGGAACATTCGGTTACATTATATCAATCTTGTTTCTTATATAATTATTCGATGACCCCTTCTAAAGGCTCTGTCATGCCGTCTATTAAATACGTCCACATGTTAAGAGCAATGAACAATTGAGGAAAAAAGATCGCGTGACATGATAACATCCAAATATCTTAAAAGATAAATACAGAGTGGGGACAGCTTTACTTAGAGTTATTTTCATAGAGTTATGTCGTAGAGTTAGAGTTAAGTTTCCAAAATCCTGAATTCAAGATTTTGGAATTCAAGATTTTGGACTTACAAAATCTTGAATTCAGGATTTTGGCAGTCGTTAACTCTAATTCTAAGTCAAAACTCTACTGAAATAACTCTATTGATAGTTAACTTCATACAGAGTACCACATTAAAAGGCGGCATTCGGAAGGCACAGTTGTTACAGTACTAAACGTGTTAATACCAAATGGTTTCAAAATTTGAAGTTAAAATGTTCCCCGTTTTTTAGTAAAGGATATAAATTGTATAAGTTGTTTTAGGGTCACATGACCAAAATGTGATGCAAAATATTTTGGTAACAACACCGATGACAAACTTTCTGCTAAGTTTCATGGACATTGGACAGATGCTTTCCTTCAAATAAAAATATGCATAGTAATTAGGTTGGTCAAGCCTTAACACACTTGAACAACTTCAAAGTTTCAGTTTTATTGCGTAGATGCACTATTTACGAAACTAACTACAGTTGAACCCCGTTATTTCGAACTCGGGTATTTCGAACTTCCCACTATTTCGAGCTAATGTTCATTTCCCTTGGTTTTGCCCCTTTCAGTTTGGAGTCGCTTTACTATACTTAATTCAAACTCGGTTATTCCAAATTCCCGCTTATTCGAACTAATTCTCATCTCCTATGGACTAGATGCTTCCCATTTATTTCGATGTTTAATTTAAAAGGTGGTTGACTAACTTCAAACACTGTCAGAACATCGTGACAATTTTCCCGTTGCGCACAATTCGAATTGCCCAATCTACCTTCTGGATCATTCACGATTTGGCCGTCGTGGTGTTGGTACTGGAATAATGTTCAGAAATTATGAAAGTGCCACCCAGCATGCCTCCGGTGAATTTCAGTCCTTCGAGTACTCAGAATGGAGCATGATATCTGGAAATCAGCGCATCCATCTGATTATTATTTACAGATCACCGTATTCTGAGTCTCATCCAGTAACAACAAGCGTCTTTTTTTTGCTGATTTTGCTGATTATATGGTATATATTGTCCTGCTTGCTGACCATCTCTTAATTACAGGAGATTTCAACATTCATGTAAATGTCATCAGTGACCCCTGACGCATACCGATTTCGTGAGCTCCTTAACAATATTGGACTTAATCACATGTTAGTGGACACACGTAGGATCGTATCGTCACCAGGAGCTCTGACCGACTGCTTATCTATCCTCCATGCATCACTTGCCGGTCCACTGTTCTGTTCATATTAAGAAACCTTCATTTAAAAAGTCACAAATTTCTTATAGGAAAAAAATCAACTCCATTAACATTGACGTTCTACGAGATGAACTATCAAAGTCAGGTATATGCAACAGCAACATGCTATCACTTGAATTTAACGACGTCGTTAACTGTTACAACGATACCTTAATGACAACAAGTTAGTAACAGGATACCTATTGTATCTTGGTTTGGTCAGAAAATCAAGACTGCTAAAAAAGAACGCCGCTGTGCTGAAAGGAAATGGACTCTGATGCTCTGATCAACAAAGCCAAGAAAAACAAGGCAACGTTCAGATCAAGATAAAAAGGCTCGCAAGGAGTATTATTTCAGCTTGATACAGGAGAACAGTCACGATCCTCGCAAATTGTTTAATTCAGCACAAACTATCTTTAATCATGAGGCGGCGTTAAACTTTCAAGGCTACCAAGATGATAGGGTACAAAAAGCTGATGACATAGGAAACTTTTTCATTCAGAAGGTAGAGGTCATTCGGTCTAAATTGGACAGTGCCACTTCCAGTGTAGATGCGTCATACCCTGCCAGATCTGTGTCTCCTGCCTGTTTTGACGTATTCAATCCTCCCACTAAAGATGACGTTACTAAACTTATTGCTAATTCAAATAGGAAGTCGTGTTGTCATGACCCCATGCTTGCGTCACCTGGCTACAAATGCTTAGACGAATTACTTCCAGTCCTCAGTAGGATGATTAATATGTCTCTTCAATCTGGATGTTTTCCTGACAGCTGGAAACACGCCGTTGTTCAACCAAAGCTTAAGAAACGAAATGCAGGCACACCTTTCCAAATCTCCGTCCTATATCTCACCTTAGTCTCTACACTTGTTGAGCGTGCTGTCTTTAACCAGATTCACGATCTCTTCACTTTCCATAATCTCTACCCTAAAGCCCAGTCTTCCTATCGTTAGTTCCACAGTACTGAAACTGCACTACTTCACATTAAGAACGATATATTGATGAATATGAATAAACAACACCTCACTCTTCTGGTCCTGTTAGTCTCAAGCGCTGCTTTTGACACTGTCGACCACTCTATTCTTCTGAATCGTCTTCACTCGGACTTTGGCATCTCTGGCGACGTGCTCTCTTGGTTCAAATCGTACCTGTACAAACGGACGCAATCAGTATCTATTCACGGTCATAAATCCAGGAAATTTGATGTAAAGGATGGGGTCCCCCAAGGATCCTGTCTCGGTCCTCTTCTGTTTGTCATCTATGTCAGCAAGCTGTTCACCATCGTAGAACGTCATCTTCCACAGGTTCATGCTTAGGTCGATGACACACAGCTTTATATTGCGTTCAAGCCCGACCCTGAACATGCCGCTGAAGCTGTTGAAGCTATGCAGGGGTGTGTTGCTGATATCAGAAAATGGATGTTAATAGATCGCCTGAAGCTCAACGATGACAAAACGGAGTTCATTATGATAGGAACGAGGCAGCAGCTGTCGAAGTTAACATTGACTCGCTGTGTGTAGGGGGGTACGACTGTTTCATCTTCCACTGTAGTCAGGAATCTTGGATGTTGGCTGGATTACCAACTGAAAATGGATACTCATATTAATAAGAAATGTAAATCTGCTTTCTTTTATCTACATAATATTAGAAGAATCAGGAAATTTCTGAGTTTCGATAATACTCAAACTTTAGTTAATGCCTTTGTCACTTCCTGTTTGGACTACTGCAACAGTGCTATTCTTTACGGCCAGTCTGCCACTGAACTGCAGAAACTCCAGCGTGTTCAAAACACTGCCGCCAGGCTCATTTGTAAGATAACTCGTTTCAATCATATTTCACGAATTTTAAGAAGACTCCACTGGCTACCTATCAAATACTGCATCGAGTTTAAGATCCTACTTACTACCTACAAAGTTACCCATGGACTTGCACCACCTTATGTCAGCGAACGTATTACCCACAAGACTGCATATCTAAGATCCTCTAGTGAATTTTTCCTGCAACCACCCAGAAAAAAACTCTACGTCCACTTGATGATCGTTGTTTTGCCGCAGCTGCGCCATCGTTATGGAATAAATTACTTAATGCAGTCCGCTCTTCAAATAGTGTACAGTCTTTTAAAAGACTTCTTAAAAGTCACCTATTGAATTCCAAATGGCATGTGAACATTAATAGATTATGATCAGATACTGATCGGTTGTAATTTTCATCTGTATAATTTTATTGCCATAATTGTTACTTTATTCATACTTTATATCATATTTATTGTAAGCTAGATACTAGGCTTCTGGTAGGATGCTAAAAAAATCAAAGATAATGCGGAAATTTAAACAATTTATAAAACTAATAATTAGGCCCGTCCAATGTATTTACATGCTTAAGGTAAATCAGGACTCGAAATTGCGACCAATACAGTCGCGTTTGCGCTTGAATTTTTCCTTTTTAAAATACCTGGAGGAGTCTCCAATTTGCGACCAGCTTTTACCGTTGAAATAAAAGGGTTAGCAGTTGGCATTTTGCCGCAACTTTCGCTAAAATAAACAAATTTGTTTTAATTCGGAGATATGAAGCAAAATTGTACTGTGGTTGGACTGCAGTAACCCATTCACTGGACCATTCACCATTTTCAGCGCTATTTTTACACATATGTATTGCGGGCCTCTTTTTCCCATACGATTACAAAACATGATAGAATTTAATTTGCGAATGTAACTTGCGGGTAAATTGTCATATCTTCACTTGTTGCAAAATTGCGACATTTATATATTTTTAATGGGCCATTTCCGAGTTTCTGTTTGTCTCGGTTACGAAGTGAGTCTTGGTGCAAATTCAACTATGCAGTTTTCAAATACGCCTTACAATAAAAGAACAATATATTACCAGTATATAAAATATAACAATGTATAGTAAAAATTACATAAATGAATAGTTATCTAGTCTATGAATTACAATACTGTATCAGAAAATGCTTTTTTTAAAAAGATTAGGCTTAAAAACTTTAAATCGGAAGTGCATCTAAGATCTAACGGACCGGCGATTATTCCACAGTTTTGGTGCGGCGGCTACAAAGGCTCGATCGCCAAGAGTAGAGAAAGTCCTGAAATTTGGATTTGAAAGCAAATATTTGTTATTTGATCTGAGGCTGTAGGATGAATTAGGCTTAAAGTTTGCAAGAGATGATAAATAATTACCGGTAGGAGCTGTACCGTGAATTGCTTTATGAGCGATTATAATAATTTCTCGGCAGATTCTATGCTTAGATATTTTCTGACGCGTCTAATATTGTGTAGATGAAAAAAAGCACTCCTACAAGTTTTGGTTTTGTTGAAGTTCAGGTTGAAATGGCAGTCAAACCAAGCCCTTAAGTTTCTAAGGGGTTCCGTGCTCGGAAAGATGATGGATTCGCCAATAGTTAGAGTAGCGCTTTTAGTTTTCTGTAGCTGCGCCTTCGTCCCAATGAGCATAAACTCAGTCTTGGAATCATTGATCATGAGCTTATCATTGATCATCCAGTTGCGAATGTCACAGAGGCACGCTTCCATTGCTGCAATGATGGCGTCTTGATCAGAAGCATCATTTGGATTGAAAGCCAGATAGATACCGGTATCATCGGCATAACTGTGCGCTGTTGGCAGCTGCTTGCTTGTAATGTGACTTGTTTTTTGTTCATATTGACGAGTATGATGTTGCGCATTCGCAATAAGGCAGTTTCCGTTCTGTGGTTTTTGCGGTAGGCTGATTGAAATTCTGGAAGCATCTGATTGGACGGCACGTGATCAAAGATTTGTAGTGCAGCTGCCTTTTCAGTGATCTTTGAAAGAAATGCGAGATTTCTGACGGGCCGGTAATTTTTCTTTATCAGATCCATGTTGACTTTGTTTAACTTTGGTCTCACTAAACTCTCTTTGCAAATGTCCGGAAAGTGACCACTACTGAGCGAAAGATTAACCATGTTGGAAATGGTCGGTAAAAGTTCGTTAATGCAGTCTTTAATAATCTTGGTAGGTATGGGGTCATTGTCGCAGGTCTTGTTTGGGGCATTCAGCACCAGCTTTTCGATATACCTTCAGATGATAGAGGCTGGAAGTTAGTGAAGGGTGCGTCAGCATACGAATGCTCTTGGGTGCTACTCCTGATCGGATGGTCAGACTGATTCAATGAGGAGTGCATTCTATCCAGCTTTGAACGAATGACATCGATCTTTTGTATAAAGAATCTCCCAAAATCATTAGCAAGCAAAGTAGGGTCAGAGTGCTTGGGGTATTGTTCCTGTGACGACCCTCCTCGCAGTGCACTGGCCGTCTTGAAAAGCTTTCTCTGATTGTGATTGTTGTTGTTGTGCTGTTGTTTGAAGTGGAGCATGTTTATCCAAAAGGCTAGTCATGGTAGAACCGTAACAGGAAACAAGGTCAGCAAGTACATCGGGCATAGCTTCGATTCCCTGAGATCATCCTTGAACGATTCAATGTCTATAGCCTTGGTCGTCCAGTAGCAGATCTTCTCAACAGTTGTAGCCGGCATACGGAGAGTTAGTTCAGATAGAACAGTACAATGATCTGACAAGAAACTGTCAGAGATGGGCTTGGTCTGAACAAGGCCATCCAAGTCCCGTGTAATGATCAAGTCTAAAGTATGTGCATAACTGTAAGTTGATGCAATCACGTGTTGTGTAATAAGCCAAATACACTCCAGGAGATAAAAAAACTTAAAAGCAGTCGGGTGCATCTGGGACGTCCACAGGAATATTCATGTCTCTTGATTCTAGATATTCAGCAAATTCGCCGAGAAAGGTGGATACCGTTACTAGGTGTTTTTCTGAGTACGGTGTCCGATAGATAATGGCTACCTTGACTATGAGTGTTTCCTGAGATGACAATATAATCAGCAAACTCAAACGAGGTCTTTTCGCCAGCAGTGTGAAAGGTCACAGACAGTTCTGTGCGAGACAACAGAGCGAGAGCTTCTTTCTATGATTCGCGAGCTATAGAAGAATATATATTATTATTATTATCGTCATCGTCATCATCATCATCATCATCATTATGATCATCACCTACCACAATTATGAGGCGTTCTGAAACAAAGATTTCTGGCAGGAAAGACTGCAGATATAATTCTTCTCTATACTTCTGGATTTGCAGCTGAAGTTACCATCTTTGCTCTAATTCAAATAATGAAAACATTGTCAAATTACTAGTTAAGATGTGAAAGGCCTTCCAAGGTTCTCGATATATTTCGTGTACAGTATTTTGTGCTGAAGCCTGAACCAGTTATTTCCAGCGATCCCCCGCTTATTCGAACTATTTTCTCTTTCCCTTGCGTCTTCGAAATAACGGGGTTCAACTGCATGTATATTATTTGTAAGAACGAAAGCATAAATAGACATAAAGTAATCTAATGTAGCCAAAGAACAACTTGAGGTGTGCGCAATGACCAGAGTGGCCGTTAGCTTTCGAGCTGAACACTGCCATATCAAAGTTAATGCAGCTACAAAAAATGAACGACAATAACAAATTTCCGTATCCCACCTTAAGGGCCCACAGACGGATTTTTCGCGCGTTTTTAAGGAGGTGAAATGTTACCTCCGGTGACTGACGTCATCATATCGCGATCTGACCAGAAAACCCACTCACCGACCTGGGAAATTTGATGACAATCTCCTAATTGTCGTTTGAATCGAAGGTTTTTCCTCGCTCTTCCTTGCGCTTGTTCTCAGATCAACTGCTCATGCGTAAACGAACTGACTTCCGGTTTGAGAAAAAGCTTAATTTCCGCCCGACTTTAAATTGAATTTAATGTGGCACGTTTCACCCCCAAATACAGAATATAGCTATGCATTGATCTTTTCAAATCATCTTTTTTGAAAATGTCATGGGTATTTCAGTATCGTTTACCTCTGTAAAAAGAACATTATTCAAAATAAAAAGAAAACCAAGCTTGGCTTTATGCAAAAAATGAATACAAATTATCGAACCGCTGATTAAATACGCAAATTGTGTAGCAGGTAGACTAGCCTGCGCAGCAAGCGTTCCTGTTCGACAGAAGAGCTTCGAAACGAGTTTCCGCAAACTGGCCGCGCGAAAGTTGGGGCAAGAGACTGAGGGAACTCTTGCAAGAAGACACCCTATTTTTGAAAAACCCGTTCGCCCACGAACGGGGGCTTCTGATTGGTACGGTACAGTCACAATGATTGACAGGTGACACATTTTCGAGCAAAATATTTTTTGTTAGTTATAGCGCGACAAAGACAATGGCGGAAGATGTGGAAGGTTTTGAATCGTGTGTTGAAGATGAGAGAATCCGGTCTTGGTTTTACTTTGAAAAGGGAGCAAGAACTGTCAATGCGCCATCTCTTTAACTGTATAGATGTAATTCCAGAGTTTTGAAGCAAGCAACCGTGGACAATTTTCCTGTCGGTGTACGTTGGATCAGTGGCTTGATCTGATCGGCGTTATTTCAAGTTGAGAAACTAAATATTTTAAGCAAGAGCCGATACAACGTAGATTTGATTTTAGTGATGTACTATATTTCGGCTGGCCAAACCAGCCTTCTTCAGGTACAATGAGAGTTTACATTGAATTGCTTCTATGTACATATATATATATAGTAAATGGATGTTGACGTAATACTGGAAAAATGTGATAAAACATGGCAGTTACAAAGATTTTGAATTCAAATACTAAGAGTCACGGAAAAATAACGGAAATCACTCAAAATAACAAACTGAAATCTAATACGTTTCTTCGCGGATATTAAGACCGTTGGGATCAATTGTCCTGCCTTTTAAAATTAAAAAAGCTTCCCTGGCCTTACGGATCGAGTCTCTGTTAGAAAATATTTTTTCGATAGGGATTAATTGCATGTCCTTGGAGATGTTGTGGGGAGAGGAGAGGAAATGTTCTGCGACTGTAGTAGGTTTGGATTTGGTGTTAGCGTTATCTAAAGTGCGGCGGTGTTCATTAAAACGGTCTTTTAAACGTCGTTTAGTTTCTCCTATGTACTGTAGATGGCATCTGTTGCATTGGATCATGTAGATAAGGTTTTTAGTTTCGCAAGTTATGTGGAAATTAATGGAGCGCGTTTCGCCAGTAGAGCAGAATTTGTAGTTGGTTAGTCCATGGAAAATGTAAGGACAGGTAGCGCAGTTTTTGCCACAGCGAAAAGAACCGGAAGGAAGTGTGGAATTAGAATGAGTCTACATGATCCAATGCAACAGATGCCATCTACAGTACATAGGAGAAACTAAACGACGTTTAAAAGACCGTTTTAATGAACACCGCCGCACTTTAGATAACGCTAACACCAAATCCAAACCTACTACAGTCGCAGAACATTTCCTCTCCTCTCCCCACAACATCTCCAAGGACATGCAATTAATCCCTATCGAAAAAATATTTTCTAACAGAGACTCGATCCGTAAGGCCAGGGAAGCTTTTTTAATTTTAAAAGGCAGGACAATTGATCCCAACGGTCTTAATATCCGCGAAGAAACGTATTAGATTTCAGTTTGTTATTTTGAGTGATTTCCGTTATTTTTCCGTGACTCTTAGTATTTGAATTCAAAATCTTTGTAACTGCCATGTTTTATCACATTTTTCCAGTATTACGTCAACATCCATTTACTATATATATATATGTACATAGAAGCAATTCAATGTAAACTCTCATTGTACCTGAAGAAGGCTGGTTTGGCCAGCCGAAATATAGTACATCACTAAAATCAAATCTACGTTGTATCGGCTCTTGCTTAAAATAGATGTAATGACCGTTTTGCCAACAGGATTCCGAAAAAAGCTTAATTTTTCAGGTGTTTGTCATGATTTGCGGAGTTCGAAATAAAAGAAAACGAAGAACAGGATTCTCGAGTGTCATCGTGATTTCTCCATTTCAAGTATCATACGCGATCAAGTATGTGGTTGAGGTGAATTCTATGGGAATGACAGCCTGTGATTTAAATGAAAATCTGGACTGCTTGGACGATATCCATCAAGGGAAATTCAATATTATTTGCGCGTCAGCTGAAGCCGCGGTTATGGACAATTAAGCGTTTCCACAAATTCACTAAAAGCAAAAGATTCGTTATTTAACAAAACTTTAGGAGAACTTATTGTTGACGAAAAGTTTGGACTGTACTGAAGTAAGCTTTTCGTTCGCTTGCAGAAGATACTTTCTATTTACGCAGGATGAATTAATAAAATGCCTGTGAACTATCGGAATCCATATGTTTCAGGATCAAGGAAATAAATTAAACTTATCTTGCCTAATGTAAGCTTGAGTCGTATGTCACGGATTGAGACAAGATGAAGACAATTACGCAGCTCCCCTGTTAAAATCTTCTCTTATTGTGAGAAGAATGCGGCTCCTTTATACAATCCTGCGATTTTTTAAGCACTTTTACTCGCTATTTCATCTACGATTTCGTGACCATTTGACCAAAAACGTACTGAGTGTGGATTATCAACTGAACTAGCGAGGAGTTTTTCCCGTAATTTCCCGGAGATTTAGTACGTTCGATTCATTCCGTCAACTACTCTGCACCAAGAAATAGCCAGAAAGTCGCACTGAAATCGTCGCTAGTGTTAAACTCAAACCTCTTGAATGGTTTCATGGTCAGCCTTGGTGGAGTTTTGCATTTAACGGCCTTACTAGCCATCGCACTCTGTACGAGTTATGTTCCTAAATTTCGTATTTTACGAACACATGGATTGCTTTATACATGTTCTGAAAATTGGCTTTTGTTTTCGACAACTACTGTTCCAACCGCTCTGCAAATATAAGCAAGAATTTGTCCGTAAGTTTCTTTTGTTTTCGATGGTTAAACAGATTCTCGGAAGAAACATAACCAGTCGTACCCGGCTGAGAAGAAGCTGCCCTTACAAATTTAACTTTAAAATTACACTGGCAAATTCTGCATTGATCGCTCGGTGTTTCCTAGGTGCCTCGGTTTGTTTTGACGGAAGTCGACATGTGTTAACATGGTTATCTTTTATTGGCTAATTTGTTAATAAGACGTCAATCAGCGTGTGTCATGTCAATAATTAAAAGGTGGGCGTTTTTCAAAAATAGGGGGTCGGCTTGCAACCGTTCCTTTCGTCTCTTGCCCAAACTTTGGCACGGCCAGCGGAAAATCGTTTCGAAGCTCTTCGCTTGCTACGCCGGCTACGCGGAGACAATTTATTGATCACGTAACCATGGGCGTGGCACGATGACGTCATATTTAGGGTCATTGGTTACAAAAGTTGGAAACTGACCAAAATAATGCCAAATCCTCTCAAATTCCTTAACCATTACATCCTTAGCAACGCACCCATAAAAACACGTGAGTGGGCCTTTAAGTGAATTCTCTTAACAGTCATTTTTCATTTTTACTTCTTACTATGTCATCCTCATTTGATCGCCACCGTCGCCTGATTTTTTATATGTTCCGTGTTATCACCGAAAGTAAATTCTTTCTTTGGTACTTTTGGTCAGCGTCGTTTACATTTTAATCTTAGGGCGGAACAGATCTGTTGTAAAGAAAACTACACAATGGTTTTGACACAAGATGCCGACGTAATTGTGTGGGGTAAATGCCACTATGGACAGAAGCTGGAGAACGCAATTCCTCTGAAGGATATCAGTATTCGTGATGTTACCACATGTATTGTGTTGTTGAAAAACTCGTTCGTCGAGCTTACCGTTGCATTAACATTTCACAGCGAGCTGTTGATTTGTGCAGGAGTGCATTTTGATTTTGATTGCCAAGCTGCCGATGATACGATACCACTGATAACCTGCAACAAGGCCAACTTAATAACACTTTCTTCAGTGGAGTCTGTTTTGGTCAGCGTCGATGAAGAAGGTAAGATTTTCTACGCAGACCTAGGTTTGTGGGTTTATCAACTTTTACCACAGGGACAAAACACTCCATCCGAGAAACTCATACATGCCCTATTCCAAAATATGAAAGAACACACAGAGCCTCCAAGCCTACCAGCATTGGAGTTTGTCCCTATACCATCATTTTGCGGAGGTGTTATTGCAGTTGAAGCAACTCTCAGCACGTTTCTATTCTGCTCCAGCATCGGTGATGTATATAGTTGGTATCCAGGCGGTCACGTGATGCATCACATGGAACTTAACAATGAGATAATAGTGCAAATTGCCTGTGGAGCAAGCCACTGTGCTGCTCTATCAACCGAAGGAACTTTGTTCACATGTGGTGAAGGTGGCTCGGGTCAGCTTGGCATTGGTTCCTTTAAATCTGCCCAAACATTCCAGTTAGTGCCATTGACAGAATTTGAAAGAGTGAAGAATGTATGCTGTGGATGGGCAAGTACTTCTGTTGTTGCAGAAAATGGAAAGGCGAGTAATGTTTTCTTGCTTTCAAAAAGTGTCGGTGATCAAGATTAAGCGATTTGCGTCGCTGAAATGACGTTCATGATGTGTCTTCGCCTTTTTTGTTTTGTTTTTCATAATTATGTTGGCAACTTGAGCTTTGTTCCCAAAACGGAAACTAAAAGAACTCGATTGGTTAGCAGATGACGCTACCCCACTAGCGAATGTTTTTTTTTTCGTCGCTTTTGTTTTGCTTACATTTTGCAACAATCTTTACCGCTATTAATTGATTTTTTCTTCAAGAAAAACTTGTGCCAAGAACGATTCCTTTTTACTTGGAATGCCGAAGGCATACCACGTCCTAAAACCAGTCGATTGCCTTGTTTTTGGTTGGTAGTCACAAATGTGCATACCCCATGGATATCGAATTAAGCTCCGATCGGGTGAATCTATTTTTATATCCTGCAGTATTTTCAAACTTCCCTGCCGCGATTACAACACCCATCCTTTCCCAACCTTTACGGTAGTCTGTTAGACCACTGGGCCATCGTGACACACTTCAGATATTTAGATAAGAGCAAATATTTATTTTGGAATCTTTCCGCCAGCCATGATTGACATAGTATTAACCTATTCGATAAAATGGACAGATTCTTTTTTTTTTTCGAGAACGTCAAGCTTTAAAGTAAGGAGAGTTTTCTACGTTATTTCTTTATATATCTTGCTTCGTTCTTGTGTGTTCCACTGTGAACATTATTTTGCGTAGAGGGAATACTTCATTAGAAGTATAATTGCCTAGAACGAATACTCTAATATTTCTCGGGAACCAGTTTGTTCAGCCGTTTTGGCGAAGAAAGAAAGTACGAAAATAGCTGCCAACGGCCAAATAAACTTCGCAGTGGTCCTCAATCCACGTACTAACCCCATTCGGAGGAGCTCAACTTCAGCTGACACTTGAACTAGTCGAACTAGCATCAACGAGCATCAACGATTGTGATCTTTGCGTTCAATTCGCACCTGTATCTTGTCGAACTTTATAACACTTGAAAGTAAGAAAAAACAAACTAACAAAAACCCCGTGACTTGCCGTCACTTTGTCACAGATGCATCGTTTGTTTCTTGAGTTGTTAGTATTAAACACGCAAAGTAACTTGATCACAGGCGGCCGCTAAAATCGATGTCACTTTCGATTTATGATAGAAAACTTGAACGTAACAAAAATCTCCCGAAATGTTTTTCGCTGATGGTATCTTGTGATATTCGTGGCACAGAATTTATGATGTTTTCATCTCGCAATTTTTTTTGCGGATGGCAAATTGTTTTATTCTCGATCGACACTTCCTTAAAGTTTCTTCTGCTGTCCTTAAAAACCTAATATCAATATTTATTTACTTTTGCGTCAATATTTGGTTTGCGTAAAGCAGGCTAACAAAATCTTTGCCTTTAATTTCGCATTTTCGAGCGTTAAAGTAGAACTTTTGGTCGTATGTTCCTGACAGCAAGTAGCATATTTTGGCTTCTCCCATCCAGATACTAACTCCGCTGGACAGGGCTCTTTTTCCACAGGGGGGCCAAAAATCCCGTATCCCTACAATTTTGTTTTTACTTAAATATACGTATCCTGATCGCTTCTCGGCCTTTTGGCTAAGATTAGTTTCTGGGCCAAGGGCTAAGTACCATTGTACAACGTACGGTACTTTTTTCACTAGGTTGTTTTGGTTTTGTTTTTGATAGTTTTTTGTTCAGCGCGAGTGTAGAATCATGACGAACTTTTGTAGTTTCTCAGAACTATTTACTACTGGACTGGACTACTGGATTTAAGCTTTTTTTCTTAACGAGATTTCAAGGTATTGTGGAACGTTTTGTACAAGTTACGGCTTTTACTTCGTGTAGAAGACACACATGACGTAAAACAATAGAACAAAAATCGTGAAACAATACCTAATCAGAATTCTAAATCCCTAAAGACCCCTAAAGCTTTTGTTACGTCATATGAGTCTTCTACACGAAGTAAAAGCCCAAGTTACTCCAATACTAAAATCAAGATTATGGAGTGGTAAAATTAGAACTTTGGACTGGACTATAGAACACGCAATTACGGAATTTTAGATTTTTGAGCATTGAGAGAACTGGAGTACAGACAGATGTTGTCTTCTTGTCTTCGCCACGGCAGATTTAAAGCGTTTTCAAGGAACAAGTCTTTTCGTCTTTGCCACTGCAGACTTGAACAGTTTTCAAGGAATAAGTGTCTTTTTGTCTTCGCCACGGAAGATTTTAACAGTTTGCAAGGAACTAAACCAGGATTACGGAAGGATGATAAGTTGTTCAACTGTGATTTGTAATACGTTTTTCAGATGATTTAGAGCTGATCTTGTAACCTTTGGATGAACGAAATTAAGGTAGCAAGTGAAACTGTGGGATTTGAATAAAGTCTCCTTCAAGAAAATAAATAAATAAATAAATAAATAATCCCGTATCGTGATAACCCAATAATAGGGCTTCGTTGTTTGCATTTGCAAATTTAGTAACATTAATAATGAGTTTTTACAACAAACAACTTCAAGTTATATTAGAGCTTTATCTTTCTGGTAGTCTCTCACAATTTTCCGAATTTTACCTGTAGTTGAAGTTCACTGTAACTGGACAATTTGTGTTAACTGTTTGCGCATTCCACGGATACGCCCTTGTAGGCGTCTTGTTCTGTTGAATGAATGAAAGTTTATTTGCCACACAATAATATTGCAAAGACAATCAATAATAAGAGTACAGTCGTTAATATATATATAAATTATAGAAACAACTTGAGAAAACATGTAAACTAAAAACGATAAAAGAAGTTACTTAGCTCAAAGGACGGCCTTGTCGTTCCGCAAAGTTCTCTAAATCAGCACGAGACTTGACTAAAATTGGACGAGAATCTTCGGTTTGACGCAGATAAACAACAAAATTCTTCGCCCAGCAAAATTTGTAGCCATTCCGATTTTGAAATTTCTTGGCATCTACCAGAAGTTGTTGGATTTGGGGAGTGAGATGGTCGAATAACCTCACGTCTTCAAAAGAGCAGTCGGCTGGAATACCAACAGAATTGAAACAGAAGTTGCTGTAACTTTGCAAGCATCATTCCGTTTGTTTCATGACTTGTTCTTTGATAATCCTTCTTGTAAATTAGCAAACTATTGGTCTTGGACCAGGAGTTGCATTTCTTTTGGAAACTCGATGGGCAATGTCAATGTCATAGCATGAAATGTCCACTCCTGTTTCCTTAAAAAACTTTA
>OX421448.1:5297200-5307200 GCA_949126865.1 Montipora capitata | reverse complement strand
GTAGTATAGTTATCTGTGCTACTCGCTACTCCCCCTATCAACTTAAGAACCTATTTAAGAACCTAAGTAGCCTAAAATCCCACCAAATACCATTTCTACAAGAACCTATTTAGGCAAAGTTGGAAAAATCTAGTTTCTTAGAGCGGTTTTCAATTGAGTGTCGAAAGTAATTAGCGAATTACTTTGGTTTTGCATTACTTCACTCAGTGATTGGTTCAAAGTTCTCGCGCCACTTTTTCAACCAATCAGAAGCAAAACCAAAATCAATCGTGGCTCTCACGTGCACATTTTCCCGCGCTTTGTGTCGGCTAGTGTAATTACTTTGAGTTTTGATTGGTTTACTGGATTGTCTCCGTCCTTTTTGATTGGCCAAAGTAATTACTTTGGTTTGGTTTTACGACACTCATTTGAAAACCGCTCTATACGCGGGTTTTTACTGTATTATCACAACACTAATAACCTTGTTGGCCTCAATAATCTAGACCAGACCACAACATCGGGAACTTCGTGGCCTGCTCGTCCCGAATAGTGTGTGGGATCTTTAACGTCCCACTGTGACAGAGTTTATGAAAAAGTTAAGGGTGTTGAAACGGGGCCTGCGGTTTATAGTCCTTCTCGAGAAGACTTGAAAGTCTAACCGTTTGCGGATGCAATTAAAGGCAGCACTTTCTCCCTCAGTTATTTAAAGATCTTGAGTGTTGGTCCGGTCGGTATTCCAATGGTCACCGACTGAGGCAGCGCACTGGTCGGCGGTACTGATAAAGTGGAATGCCATTTAACTGTATGTATTTTATTGCAGGAATTTCGTGCCGAGACATCAGTTGCTTCGCATGATGCAAGGAAAATTCATTCAAAAGGTGCTATAAAAAGGTCACACACAACTGACGGGGCCTTCGTTGCCTCGGTGGTTTTCTATTCCGAAGGTGTCTTCAACGTCTTTCTTACAAGAAATGGTCAGAACATCCTTGGAAGCCCATTAAAGGTGATCGCAGAGAATGGTGCGGTGTTGAAAAGGACTAAAGTCTCATTAGTCGGCTCCAACATCGAGTGCTTGAGAGAAGTTGGTGGTGTTCTCCAGCAAGCCATTGCCGCCAGAGATCCAGGAATTGAGTTATGGGGAGTCCCAAGCGTCACTACTGATTTACAGACTCAAGAGGCCTTTCAGATGGCTTCGGTGACAAATGGTGGAATCTATGTCTACGTTTGGGAAGGCAACCTTTCCGAGGAGAATCTAAGCCTTTGGCTTCATCAGCTATTCCTCTCAGCTCCTTCATCAAACGTGATCCTTTTGGGAGTAAATATCAGTGCTACATATGCCAATGAGATTGATTTGAAACCATTTCAGAAGATAAACCCACGGCTGAAAAGATGCATCTTTGCTGGGACCACCTTCGCTTCAGAACATCGTGAACTCCTTGATGAAATTTTCTTACTGGTGAAACACTCCACAATTTATCAAAGGCTCGTGTCGAACCGATTCGAGCGCCTAGTCGAAAAGGTCGCGGAAAAGAAGAAATCTGGCGTTGAGACCCTCGACGAGACTTCTATCAAGTGCCTTGCCGCAGAATGTGGTATCCAGAGAGAGCCTTTTAGCAGGGAAGCAGCTGAGCAACTTGAAGCTATAGGAATGGGCCTGCTGATAAGAGAAGAGTCATTCTTCCTGGTTCTGCAACCCTTCTGGCTTTCAAGACATTTAAGTGAAATGGCCAAGTCTAGCCATCTAGGCTCGTTAGAAAGGGACCACTTGGGTATGGATAATAACATTTTTCCTGTTCCGAAAGTATTGGTCATGTTATAAATTGAATGCAATTTGGTTGCTCGACTTTGCTGAACGTCGGGAGAATCTTGATTTGATACTATTCTGCTGATTCAGTTTTATCTCTTCAACTTTTAGTTTCTCTAACTTACTGCAAAGAACATCGAAACGTTTTCAATTTTGTTACTTGCATTTTTCATTGATAAGAAGCATTTATTGAGAGCATATTCTCTTGTTTTTATCCCTCTTACCCTCTTTCACAGAAACAGCAAAGCAGCATGTTGCCAATCTACTTATTTCAAAGGGTCTGGCTTTGGAGAGGATGAATAAATCAGAAATTGACATCGTCCCATATCTCTGTTCCATTCCGGAAGAGAGTTGGAGTCTGGTTGAAAAATCAACATACACCCTCTACAGGCATCTGATAATAAACGCTCCTCCCTATGTCCTTCATTCAGTCTTCCAAACTGTCGCTGCGAGTGTCCTACAGGAGTTCAGCCGTGTCTCCTTAGGCAGGTATTCTTTAGTGATTCACAACGATCAGCACCAGTCGCGTATTGATTGTGGTCCCTGCGTCACTAACAGAACTGTTACAGAGATTCGGGTGACTGTGCGAGCCAGTAGTCAAGATACTTGCTGCAGTGGTGCAGACGCAATCGGGAGCTTCCTTCAAAGATGTTGCGAAACACTTGGTTTGTCCGGCGGGACAAACATTAAGGCATCTTGCAGCGTCTGTCACCAGTTTTACATTGATTTGGCTGATATCAAAGAAATGCTGTTGCAAGGTGATGCACATCTCTCTTGTGGGAGATGCCATGGAAGCGTTCCAGTTAGTGAATTGCTGAATGGTTTCATAGAAACTCGAGCCGCCTTGGAGATGAATTGGAAGCTGTTCCACGGACTTCAAGGCGCAGGTTAGACAAGGCTTTGAGTGCATTGAACTGCAACTTGATTCAGGGTCTCTCGCAAAGTCTACCAAATAGTTACGATTTTCCAATACACCTTATTCAAAAATGGCCGCCATTTTAGTATTCTTTTGTTTGATTGCAAATTGGCCCTTTTGGCCTCGCTTTCAAACGCAAAATTCAAAAGAATATTTTACCTTGAACGAGGCCAAAAGGGCCAATTTGCAATCAAACAAAAGAATACTAAAATGGCGGCCATTTTGGAATAAGGTGTATACAGCTTCAAAGTGACATTTTACTACAGACCTTAACCAGACCCCTAACCAAAAAGTGATACGTGAAGTTCTAAGGCTTAAGGGGACATCTTATGACACATTGTGACGAGTATGCCAAGTGCCATGAATCTCATAATACACTTGTATTGGACATGTATGGTCCCATTACATATGACCCGTTTCTCGGAAGTCCCGAAAACTTTCCGGGTCCAAAAAGCCAAACTGTCAACCGCTTGTTTTGGAAAGCCGATATTTTCACATGTTTTCAAGGTAACAAAAAGCAAAATGATTTGACGACTTAAATCCTCTCCGTTCTTGAGATACAGAGGGAATTGTGACACCCGAAAATGGCCCGTAAAGTTTCGGGACCTTCGAGAAGAGGGCCCCAGGCCCGAGAAGGGTTGGCGCCAATGTGGCCCGGGTTCGATTCCCACACTCGGGGCTCTATGTGGGTTGAGTTTGTTGGTTCTCTAATCTGATCCGACAGGTTTTTCTCCGGGTACTACGGTTTTCCAAAATCCTCAAAAACCAACCTACGATTTTAGAGCGAGTTTCAATCGAGTGTCGTAAAAACCAAAACCAAAGTAACTACTTTGGGCAATCGAAAAGGACGAAGACAACCCAGTAAACCAATCAAAACTCGAAGTAATTACACGTAGGCGACACAAAGCGCAGGAAAATGTGCACGCGCGAGCCACGATTGGTTTTAGTTTCACTTCTGATTGGTTGACAAAATGGCGCGAGAACTTTGTACCAATCACTGAGTGCAGTAATCATAACGTAATTATCTATTTACTTTCGACACTCAATTGAAAACCGCTCTATATGAGCTGATTTGATTTGATTTCTTTACAGTGTCTCTGATTAGTGCCCCCCCCCCCCCCCCCAAACACACTTTACAAGTGGTAAATTGAGATCAAGCAAATGAATTTCCAACAAAAGGATGACTTTTAAATAGCTGCGAACTTAAACGTGCAAGCCACGAGGAGAATCATAAATAAGCCCGTCTTTCAAAATGACGCTGATCTCCATCTCAGTAGCCATGTCTTCGATTTTTTGAGAGTGTGAATAATTGGTTTAATTAAAAACAACAATAAAAGCAAGGTGACACACGCTAACACCAACCTGGTGTGGCCAACACATCACGCATGCGCACAACCATTTCACCCGGTCAATTAGCAGCCATGGACAGCTTAATTAAAAGACGTTTCAGTGCATAGTTCTGTCTTAAGTGTATAATATTTATTCTTTACAACAGGAAAAAACGGTATCCCAAATTTTAATTTTTCAGACAACTTTTTTTTTATTCAATACAACAGAGAGTCCATCCACCACACGTGGGGTTCCTTCAGACACATTATTGCGCCCATTGATGCGGTACCTTGGAGACAGAGAAGAGAAGCACGAGGCGAAGCTTTTGAAGGAGATCAGAGGAATGTTTGAAAACATGTCCAGGGTGTTTGCAGACATGAAAAACGTACGTCTGCTTTGTTCATTACACAGTTTGTTTGATTTTGTCATTTCCTTTTATCTTCCATGCTCTCATTACGGACTTAGATTTGTTCTACGTGCTTGGGAAGATTTTTCGAGGGGACGAAAAAGCCTGAGCTGAAGTTTGAAAAATTATTGGCTGATTACAGTAAATCGTAAAACCTTGGCTCAGAATGATACACAAGATGAGCAACTGATTATCCTGGGCTTGAACATCGTTCTAAATGCAGTTTTAATTTTGGACAAACAAAGCAATGGTATTATCTAACAGTAATCCCACCGCCGTGCATGCAGTCTCAATGTTTCCAATTTCTTATCCATTTCCATTATTTAATAATGTCATTCTGTCGCAAGAAGTGTGCGTTTTTCGTGCTAATGCAGAGTAAGCTGGTTTCGCCAACACTGCAATTCACGAGTAAAATGCAGGATAACTTAAGGCAGCAGTATATATTCTAGGCATTGATCTCGTGCTGAAGAACGGTCATTCGATACACACACTTGAACATGCAGTCTTGCAACCAAAACGGAGTAACGTAGGTTTTGGTATACCCCCAGCACAAAAAAGCTTTACGGATGTTCTTACTAAAACTTAATCACCCGACTCGTCCTTTCTCTTTCAACCTATCACGCTAACTGAAATTCAGTTAGAAATATTATCTATTCCAGACGAGACTGAACCAAATAACTACCAACCAGTACCTTTATTGTCTAACTTCAACAGAATTTTGAAAAAAAAAGGATTTATCAAAGAGTGAAATCTTTTTTAAATGAAAAAGAAATAATAAATCCCTCCCAATACGAGTTTCGTGAAAAACACTCAACTCAACACGCAATTATTGACATTGTAAACACTATTCAGACAAATATGGATAGACGCCTATATTCTATATTTATATAATTTTAGTTTCGTCGGATAAATATTTTTGCGATACGGCGGATGTCAAGTTTGGGCGCTTCACGGCCTTCACCAAACCACTTTTTTGAAGCCTAAGATCGGGCTACGAAAAGAGCTCGATTTGAATCTAATTCAAATATTATTCCACCTAAAAAGCTTCTTATCGTGCTAAACGGATGTTAACACACATTTTAAGTTGCCATTTGCTCGAGTATTTCTTAGTATCAGTTTGAAATTTGGTTGCTGAAGATTTACTCTAGAAATAACTTTGTGCAGGTCAATAAATGAATCTTCATCGTCAAAAATACTGAGCAGTATAGCTTAACTTCTTTATTTGAATGAAGATTTCGGTAGTTCTGTCAGAGAAAATGGTTTCTCATTCCAAAGTTTTGCTGCTATTTTCGAAAAAAACATTTTTTTGTATTTCAAGTCTTGACCGTTTTATGTAAAAATTGTTTGAGGCAAAGGAGCGAGCGTTGCAAGGATGGATACTGGATGTGTTCGTGAAAAGGTTACATATGTTAGATGGTACTAAAGCATTTCTAACGTCATGCATTAATTCACATAAAATTCTATAATATAAGGTCAATTGCCATGTTTCAAAAGAAGGTATCCGCTTACCAATATCATCAAAGTCAGCTGTTTTTTGACCAGTTACTGGGCGGTCTTGATTGGATGGCAGGCTCAAGCCAGGTTAACTTAATTGTAAGAATAAATAACCCAGGAACTCCGCTTTTAGGCTCAGCTTCTAGGCTTGGGTAAATTTATATATTATATTACGACGTCCAATTTTGGGGCTGAGGCTGAACGTTCTTATGTTTTTGCCATTTAAGCTTGAAAATATTCTTTAACATGTTCTTAACGTTGAGTGGTATACTAAATTAGGCTACAAACTGAGTTGTTCTTTAGTGTATCATGCCATGGGAAAACCACTCTTTTAGTGTTAAATAAAACGTCGCTAAGTATTTGAGCGGTGGATCTCCTGTTAGACTAACGTTTTAGATTTCTTTTACCCTTCCTTATTATTCCACTATTACACGATTTTACCATATTAGCGAGAATTTACCAACTGTCACGAGAAGCGCATGCGCTAGCGTCTTGTGAAAAGTTGAAAAGTGTTAGGTTAACTTTTTTCAAGTTGAATCGACAAATTCAAAATGGTGTCCACTGGGGAGGGCCATGGTGGACAAAGGAGAAACTCCAGCGAATGTACGTGACTCGCACGTGAATCCATGATGGCGGCTAGAATTTTCCGTGGGCACGAGAGCAAACAAACTCGAGCATGCGCAGCTCATGACAGTGCCCCTTTAAGCACGGTAACCGGAAGAAAAAAATTCACGTGCCAGGACAATAGTTTTTCCCAGATTTTTAAACTAATCATCTCTAACTGCTCTAATGGATAAAAGACACGCTATCAAGGTATCATGCTGTTTACAAATTGACTTCACAAGGTAAAAGAACTTGTTAAACTTAGTAAAATATTCGAGCCAGTTATTTACCATCAAACACCGATAAATTCTTGGGTGGCAAAAGCGATAATGATCCCACATATTCTCAGTTGTAAAATCTCGAATTTCTCAAAGATGACCTGGTATACCTTGTTCATATAGCTCATTATCCAATGCACTTTCAATATTCAGTACTTTATTCGACTTGGCTGGCTGATCAGAAAACGATAGCTTTTTGCTAATGAGGCAAAAAGGTAGGCAAAGATTCCCCCATAAAAATGAAATGAAAAATGAAAATGAAATGAAATTACGCTTGTGTATCACTCTTTTCCGAATAACGCGCGAATGGAAAACCGCACAGACCTAACTCTTGGCCAGGTTCACCGTTGCTTGTATAAAATCGTAAATGGTTTGAACCCAGGAGTCATATCATAATAGTAAAGTACGATCGTCCGGGTGAGTGTAGTCCTGAGAAGGACTGTTTGAGATGACATTGACAGACGTTTCGACAACCTGAGTGGAAGTCATCTTCAGAGTCAAGTGATTTGTGTAACGTCATTAGATACTATAATAACTCCGGTCGTAGATGTCATTGGCCAACTTATTCGTGATGTTATTAATTGGTCGACTGTCAGTCATCTGTCATATCCCAGATTCTTGACTTAATTTATTGAATGCTTATATTTTTGGTGGCGTGGTGAGTGCAAACCAGCCATTAACCTTTGGAATAACCAAACACTCTCGAAGCGAAACTTCTTTCAGTAGAAAGCATCAAAGAATTCATCGTGGGTCAAAAGCAAGAAAACCGTCAACGTGAAGAAAACAAAAGTACGATATTAAATGTTGTCTACCAGTTTCCAGTTGGTTAAGCCAGAGAAATCCCAAACACACCTTGTGTATAGCAGGATAAATTGCTCTGCAGTTTCTACATGGATACCGTTCCGCTGTTTGTTAACGCTAACCTCTTACCGCTAAATTTCTTATATTATAGAATTTTATCTGAATTAATGCATGAAGTCAGAAATGCTTCAGCACTACCTAACATAATTATGTAACCTTTTCACGAACGTATCCAGCATCCATCCTTGCAACGCTCACTCCTCTGCCTCAAACAATTTTGACATAAAGCGGTTAAGACTTGAGATACAAAAAAATGCTTTTTCGAAAATAGCAGCAAAACTTTGTAATGAGAGAACTACCGAAATCTTCGTTCAAATAAAGAATTTAAGCTATACTGCTCAGTATTTTTGACGATGAAGATTCATTTATTGACGTACACAAAATTAATTCTAGAGTAACTGACACTAACCTTCCAATAAACTTCTATGTTGTAATTCAGTCTACAGTTTCTTCCTTCCTTTATATACTATTTTCACTTATAAATAAATACATATAACGGGAAAAAAATAATGATAATAAAAGAAATTCTACGTAAACTGAATAAACGGGTCCGCCAAGATTAGCAATAGCTACCAGCGGGCCTATCCACCTGTAAATAATTTAGTTATTCAAGATTGAAGATGTTGTTGTTGTTGTTGTTAGGTAGTACTATGCGCTCAACTAGCCCGATTTTGGACGGTTGGAAAACGGATCGTTATGATAGGTGGACTTTAATAATCACCTAGTCCTGTTCCGGGACTCCTTCTTGCTCCGCCCTGAAAATGGGCCTGGAACCCAGGCGGGAAAAGAGAGAGTCCTGTATTACTTGCAGGCGCATGCTCGGAATGACGCCATTTTTTCCCCCAAAACTGGGGGAGAAAACCATATTTGGAAAAAGATTCCTTATTTGGGCATTTATTCCGAGTGCTTTTACACTGGATACATGGGGATAATGTGAAAGGAAATTATAACGCCAAGTTTCTGTAGGATGATTGATTTGGCGCGTTAAGAAATGCCACTTTACCTTTGTGCCTAAGGCGGAACAACTGCAAGCTATCCATGCAGTCGATACCGGTAATGATGGTTTTGTTAAACCTGCAACAGGATTTGGCAAGTCTGTTTGCTACATGGTTCTTTCTTTAATATGTTTGCGATTTTCTTCGATCCGAGTCCGATGTTAATTGTAAATCAGTCCTTCTTATCGTGAGTCCCAATCGTGGAATATCAGATGGATGACATACGAAAGAATGAAATTTCGTGCCTGAAACCCAACTGAACAGCTGCATGATGTTGGCGCAGAAAAATATCAAATTTTGATTTAATTGCTCTCCCGAGACTCCTTGAAACTTACAAATATACCGTAGGTCGTGGATGTGAATCGCTCAACGAAGACTAATAAATCTCCTGCTGGAACTCTTGTTTATTGTTCATTATTTATTGTTCATTACTTCTGCCGACCTGGTTATGTGATAATTGCACTGATCCAGTGAACATATATTTGAGTTGCACTGTAATTATTGAAACTGTAATTGTTTCAGGAGTTTAGGCCTACCAAGTTTTTTCAAAATCGGGGACAAATTGTTTGGATACCCAATATAAAACGTAACAATCAGGTGAAAAATGTCGTAAATACTCTCAGTTTTATCAGGAATAACACACAAACACTGGTGACAAACAGAGTATTTTTTTTAGTAATTAGAGTAGAGTAATTTTCTCAGACTATTAATTTTTCCTTAGAATAATTTTTCAAAGCACTCGTCGCATTAAATCTTTCTTTCCTTACAAGGACAGACTTAGGGCCTTGGCCAAATGGCTAAGGTTTTATATAGAGCTGCCTGTTGAGACTGCAATGATTTTTATATCGGAAAAACTAAAAGACGATTGCTTGGCAAAAAAATGAAGGGGGTAGTTTCTAAAGAAACTGTGGTGCTGCGTCGGTGGGGAAGTAGTATACAAAAATTTGGTTTTATCAACGGAGTTGATAATGTAAATTGGCCACCGTACAGAAATTCTAAAAGCTGACGTTTCGAGCGTTAGCCCTTCGTCAGAAAAAAAACCCCTGAGCATTATTAATATATTCCTGATAAAGTTAGATAAAAAGTTAAACGAAATTGAATCACAACCTGGACTATTTGTTTCTTTACATATCAGTTTGTGTTGATAACGCAATGATGAAGCAATAATTTTCCTTTTAAATTTATACATATATGTGCACAGTCAAACATCGATTATTCGGACGTTAATTGTCATGATTTTTTTTCTGGTCAAAATTTGCTCGTGAATATTAATTAATAAGGATGAAAAATGCTACTTAAAAGCGTGTGTCACCTTGCCTTAAAAGCACTTTCCTT
>OX421448.1:5289700-5292200 GCA_949126865.1 Montipora capitata | reverse complement strand
CCAAAGTACATTAATTAAGGAAGTGGTAATAACGGGTACACCGAGTATTGATGAGTCCAAAGAATCCATTAATATCCAACAGAAGCACACCACCTTGAATCAAGGTCATGAACTTCTGTATCCAAGTATTACATCATCGTTCCATCGTATTTTTTTTCAGTTCGGTATCTCTACTGAATTGTTTTATTCTTTCATTCCAGCTTCTTCTTTCCGGCGCTTCCGTCTTTAACCTGGGTGCTGGACTCGGTCTCCTCAATGTAAGCGAGTTACTTGGCGTTGCCGGTTTGAGTGGGGGTATGATAAGCGCCGTTCCTTGGAAAAAAGTCTTCAAAGAGGTTTGCATTATTAGAGCGATTTATTTAGCTTTGCATTTACGTGAAACAACAAACGGCAAAAGGCAGGCAGCTGCCTGTCGCACAAACACTGATATCTGTTTAGACACCGATATCTGTTTAGACTGGTTTTCACTAGCGAAATGCGCAAGCACAAACGCAAGCATAATAGCTCCCATTTCCCCGTAAAACGGCTTCGACGCAAGCCGGCATAAACACAAGCCCAAGCACAAGCACAAGGATCAAAAGCTTTCCTTTTCCTGTGCTTGCGTTCTCATTATACCGATTGAAAACGAAACGCCGTATGAGAAAAGGAAATATACTAAGACTGGCCGTATATAGAGTGTTTTTTATGTGACGTCACGGTGGCCATGTTGTTGTTCCTAAACAATGGCACGGCGCCTATGATGGTGTTCCTAGCTAATCCTACGGGGATTGAGCTCTATTATAATGCAAACGTTTTCTTTTTTTGCGGCGGAAAAAACAAGGTTACTGATAACGTGAGTGAAAACACTCCATAGCCAATAGCCCAATTTCGATATATTAAGTTTGTGTTCGATTGGCCGTATTCCGGAATAGGAATACATAGAATAGAAGTTCGAAATCCTTCGTTTTTACGGAGATTCCCATTAAAGCTCTCAAACACCTGCTAAAATGCTATTTTAAGCATATCTTTACTATCCTTGTTGCTTCAAAACGCCACATATTTCATTTTAAATCATTACTCCAGTATTCTTATTCCGGAATAGGGTCAATCGAGCGCAACCTATAATTCAGTCCTAAACGAAAGGCATCATCTCGAGGCTCTGGGGAATAAACTCATACAAATCCTTGTATTTATTCCCCAGAGCCTCGAAATCATGTTCATTGTTTTAAGTTGAGTTTTTAATGTATCGAAATAGCCCATTTCCGAGTTCTGGCCTGCCTCATCTTCAAAGCGAGTCTAAGTGCGAAGTTTTTGTTATGAAAATTAGTTTTTATTCATATGTAAAGTAGAACTAATTACCATTACAAAAACTTTGCACTTAGACTCGCTTTGAAGAGGAGGCAGACTTGAACTCGGAAATGGCCTATTGGTCTATTGAAGCACTCGTTTCAGATTAATTCCCCGCGTCATTTGAACAAAATGGCGTCTTCTTATGCTCATGTCGACGTTCATTTTCACTTAGATGAAAAACTCAATTATACTTGCGCTTGTGCTTGCTTCGCTAGTAAAAACCAGGCTCAAATAACAGGCAATAAATTTACAAAATCGAACAAGTTTCTTTAATGTTTTGGCAAAGTGCGAATTTTATCCTGACGCTTTCCCTAAACGCGCGATGCTACCTCGCTAATAACTGCAGTAAAATTAGATAACAAAACGCTGGGGACAGCTATTCTTAGAGTTATTTTGATAAAGTTATGTCGTAGAGTTAGAGTTAAGTTTCCAAAATCCTGAATTCATGATTTTGGACTGCCAAAATCCTGAATTCAAGATTTTGGACTGCCAACATCCTGAATTTAAGATTTTGGATTGCCAAAAAATCATGAATTCAGGATTTTGGCAGTCCAAAATCGTGAATTCAGGATTTTGGCAGTCCAAAATCTTGAATTCAGGCTTTTGGCAGTCGTTAACTCTAACTCTAAGTCATAACTCTACTGAAATAACTCTATTGATAGTTAACCTCCAAAACGCTACTTCGGGCAGTTCATCTCCTTTCTTATGAAAATTAGTTTTCCTTCATATTTAAAGTAGAACTAATCACCATCACAAAAACCTCGAACTTGAAGAGGAGACAGACATGAACTCGAAAATCGCTTGTTACTGGGACCTTAACCAATGACGACATCTACCAAGGACGCCCTGCACGTGTTTCACGTTTTAACACATTTTCGTCGTTGTTGTCCTATACAAAACAACGAGTAGAATTTAGGTAGGGTTTAAAGAAGGATGTGACTTTCTTTTATTTTGCTAGCTTCAGCTTATGAGCCCATATAATATTTGAAAATTCAAAAATTTCCATGCAATCTTGCTTTAACACTGTTTGCTATAGCTTGCTCAAATAGGACCATTTCAACCAACCTCTAGGGACACCAATAACAATAGAAAAATGTACGAATTCTAGTGGACGAACAAAATAAGCTAATGAGAGATCTTTTGTTTTCGTCCACAAACACGGCGGTGATGA
>OX421448.1:5267200-5282200 GCA_949126865.1 Montipora capitata | reverse complement strand
CGCCTCATATGTTCTCTATATTTACCTACACACAGTGAGCCTGGGTTACCTGTGATGTGACTGTTGCTGTCACTTCCCCGCAGCAATCACGTGGAGCATAAATTTGACTATAGATACATATGTACGTTTTCAGCCTAAGTTATTCATACCTATCATTCATCTACTCGACCAGTTTTTAGCTTTGTAATGTGGTATCCCACACATGTAGCCTAAAAGGCTACCTATTTTTTTTTATCTTGTAAAAAAATTCGTACCAAGGAGGAACGAGGAAATTTCACCTACACCACCACGTTGTCGCGAGCTCACTCGTCCATTTTTTTTTACTCAAGCCTTCAAGGAATATATATTAACATGGAAATAAACTTTGTTCGCGTAGGATATTGTGCTACGAATATATTTTGTGGCTGGACTTACTGAAGCCAGTGAAATCTGAAAGAAAACAGTCGCGTCGGGAGACCCAGGGGAATAAAGAAATTTGCGCTTGATAAACTACGGGAACAAATTTTATTTGCATAATTAATATTAATTCCTTGAAGGCTTGATAAATACAGTTACGATCGCGAAAAGCCTACTACGTACGAAATCCTATTTACTAATAAAAGCGGCATGAAAGCGCAAAATTTTGTTTACTACAGATTTCATTCTCGCACCTTTCAATGCTTTCCGGCTTCGCGAATGTCTGAACTTTGTCAACACGAAGGAGGCGTGACTGTGATTGGACGACTGCGTCAATGCAGTCATGCCCGGAGACCCAGGGAAATAAAGGAATTAGCGGTTGACTAACTACGGTCTGTCACCCCGGTAAGAGTCAGTTTGTTATCAACGGTCGAAGCACAAATTGTTCAGTTACAGTGCACTACAACCACGGATAAACTTCGGAAAATGGAGAGAAATTACCAGAAAGATAAATCTATAATTTAACCAGAAGTTGTAAAAACAGAGAGGTTATTTCTTATTATTAATGCTACTAAATTTGCCAATGGAAACAACGAGACCCCATTAGGGGTTATCAGGAATGCAGGAATGCAATCTTCTGTTCTTAGCAAATACCTTAAAAAAAAAAAAAAAAATCGGGGGTCACCGTGCTCGTTTGAGAGAAAAGGAACATTTATTTCGCTATCGGTTTTAGTTTGAGCGAAATCTCTTACGTTTTGTATGCGCACGTGCTCATGTGCGCGCGCTAATGACGCGAAAATCGTGCGGAGTAGGGATACGCAATGCGATACTTAACAATTAGACCCGTAGCCCGCAAGGGCTACGGGTCAATAGCCCATGAGGCGAAGCCGAATTAATTAGTATCACCCAACTAGTCGGACAGCAAAGGCAATAATAAAGTTAGCAAATGCAAGTTGAAGAAATATTTATATGGGAATAAAACGAAAGAAAGTGTCACGCTTTTCGCTACTCGAGGACTATTACTAATAGTCCTCTAGTAGCGTAGCCAATCAAATTGCAGGATTTGCATTAGTCCACTAGTTGGGTGATACTAATAAGGAATAACCTTAATACAAGCCTTCTGCTCAAAACTTAAAATATTCATAGGAGTAACCTTTTTGCGTGGTCTAGGTTATTAACATAAAGTTAGTCTTTTTCATGTTAACAGATAATTTATGAATCGAACAATAATTCAGAACTCTAGTCATTTCACAGTTCATAACTGATTCGAAATCATTTATGTCATCTGTAGTATAGAAAATGTTACCATCGTCAGCAAAGAGGCGAAAGGACAATTTGTTAGATGAATTGGCAATGTCATTGATATAAAATAAAAATAATAAGGGGCCTAAGGTAGACCCTTGTGGTACATCACAAGTCATCTCTAATCAACTTGACTTTTCATTTCCAATTTGAACAAATTGCTTGAGATCTTGGAGATAACTTGCAAACCAATCATGTGGCCTACCACGGATACCATATTTATAGAGTTTATCTAACAGTATTTGATGATTTACAGTGTCATGCTTTTGAGAAATCTAGGAACAGGCCACAGGATACAAAACTGCTATCAATAGAGGCCTTCAGGTTATCAGTGATCTCCATAATCGCTTGCTTAGTAGAATGATTTTTTCTAAAGCCAAACTGATACTTAAATAATACATCATGCTTATCAAGATATTTAATTAGCTGATCATAAATGACTCGCTCCAATGCCTTACTGAAGGGGGATAGTGTAGCTATTGGCCGGTAATTACTTGGATCAGACAAAGTTCCACATTTAAAAACAGCAGTTGCTTTAGACACTTTAAATACATCAGGCACTATGCCTGTAGAGACTGACTTGTTAAATATATATGCAAATGGTTTGGAGAGGGTCTTAGAAGCTAATCTAACCAATTTATTTGGAATATCCAATGATGATTTCTTATCATTTAAGCAAGAGAAAAAGTCAGCAACCCACTCTTCTGTGACAGAAGGCAGGCAGAAAAAGACTATGCAAAAGAAAATGGTTAATAAACCCACATGGATCCCCATCAGTACTATGAATAGCTTTATGGAACAATATACCTCTGAGCTTAACAACATTGATAATTTAGTCACATTTAAATTAAATGCTCTTTTATTAGGACGGATTAATTCATCTAATAATTATACTAGTTACACTATCTTGCTTACTTAGCAGGGGAGTGACAAGTAAGACTTTCACCGACACGGAAAACAAAGAACTGAAAAAAAAAACGAGAAAATGACCAAATACTACCCATTTTCCATTTTGAAACTTAACTGATTATTGTTTGCACATAAACAGGCTTGGAAGCTAGATGTTCTCAACAGCTTTGTCTAAGACTGTATTTTCAATTTATTAAAGAAAGACTAGTTTCAAGCTCACGTTTTCATAAAATAAACAAGTATTTATAAAATCTCCCTTGCACAGTCACATCAGGTAATTTAGTTTATGTACCTTATAGATTCAACCGAAGTTAATGGAAGCCGTAAAATTATAAAAACAGTATTTAGGAAATTTATTTGTACATGTTCACCATCAGTTGTTCCTTCTCACCGCATTTCGCTTGTGTTTCCCAGAATTCCACGAGATTCCTGTGACCTTTTGGTGTTTCCGAACTTAAGACTTCGCAGATTGAGCAAAATTTAACAAGCGAGATTTTCCGATATTTTTGCCGCCATTTAAAATACTCATTGTAAGCAATGTTGTTCTTATCGAGAAAGTGCAGATAATCTGCGAGATCTTTCACTGTGTTGAAGTCCAATATGTTGATATAAGAACCAGGAATGGCAAGTTTGGTGTAGTTTGCACCTCCCATTACAACTGGTATGTCATTCTCTTCTCCTATGTAAAGAAAAAAAATAAAGCAATGAATATGGTAGGTTAGACAGTTATGAAAGAATGTTTTATATTACCAAATGAAATTTAAAAGCATTCAGGCGGCGGCGTGGGGGCCAGCAACGGCAGAATGACATCGATGGGCCAAACCCTGCGAGAAGCCCATCGTCCGACTAACTCCATCGTCACGCCTAAAGACACTCTTATGATTGGACATTGGAATGTACGGAACTTGTACAGGGGAGGGGCAGCAGCGCAGGTGGCTAGAGAGATGGAGGGATACAAAGTGGACATATTGGGGATTAGTGAGCGTAGATGGACATGAGCCGGGAGACAGAGGGTAACATCAGGACAGACAGTGTTGTATGCTGGTGATGAAAAGATGCACGAAGGTGGTATGGCCATTATGATGAGCAAGCGAGCAGAGAGAGCCCTCATGGAGTGGACCACGGTGAGCGAACGGATCATTACAGCTGGATTTTACTCCCGCTTCAATAGGCTGTTAGTGATACAGGTCTACGCGCCACACAACGAGAGGGAGGAAGAAGAGAAAGACCACTTCTGTGAAGAACTGTAGCAGACGATAGACGGATGCAAAAGAAACGATATTGTGGTGGAGACAACGAGGGATACGAGAGTTGTATAGAGAGACATGGGATGGGAGACAAGAATGACAACGGAGAGAGGCTATGTGATTTTTCTGTGGCAAATGGCCTGGTCATCACAGGAATATTGTTTCAACACAAAGATATTCACGAGGCAACATGGGTCTCGGCAAATAGTAGAGTGAAGAATAAGATTGACCATCTTTTGATCAGTAGGCGGTTGAAATCCGCAGTCCTCGACACTAGAGTGCAGAGTGGGCCGATGTCAACAGCCTACCTCGTCAGGACTAGGATTCGGCTGAAACTCAGGAAATATGCCAACATGGAAAAGTTCCAGCCCAGGTTCAACACGGACAAGCTGAGGGACAGAGAGACAAAACGGGTGTACTGTGGGAGAGTGGGGCGGAGGTTAGAGGAGAACAGAGGAGAGGAGAGAGAAGAGGTAGAGGAGTTGTGGGAGGCACTGAGGAAGGCATACGTTGAGTCAGCGGAGGAGGTCCTTGGGTTCCAAAAAGGAAAGAGCAAAGAATGGATCAGTCAGCAAACGTGGAAGGTGATGGACGAAAGGAAGGAAATCATAACCAAGTCAGAGAGGATACGGAAAAAGATCAGGGAGAATTACAAGCACAAGAGAGAGGACAAGAGGATGTGGATGACAGAGAAGGCCCAGGTAGCACAGACAGCAGCAGAGAACGGGAGAGCTAAGAAGTTGTAGGACATCACCAGACAGTTAAGCGGTAGGGGGCCGAGGAAGACAGCGGCAGTTACCAACAAGGAGGGTAGACTTCTCAAGAGTAAGGAGAAAAGGCAGGCAAGGTGAAAGGAGCATTTTGAGGGAGCCTTGAATAGGGAGGCACCACCAAACTCACCGACAGATGAAGAAGTGGGGGAGGGGGAGGGGGAGGGGGAGCTGGATATCGAAACGGAACCACCAACAGACAAGGAAATTAAAAGCGTGGTGCAAACTCTCAAGAATGGGAAGGCACTAAGAATCGACCAGATAACAGCAAAACTGTTCAACGGTGATACACAAAGCACCCGTGTGGAACTCGGGCACCTCTTTGATCTGATTTGGCGGGAAGAGAAAGTGCCGGAGCAGTGGAAACAGGGCCTGATATGTAAGATACCGAAGAAAGGGAATCTACAGCAATGTGGAAACTGGAGAGGAGTCACACTGCTACCTATTGCTAGCAAGGTGATGGGAAAGATTCTGATTAGCAGAATACAAGATGGTGTGGGCCACAGGCTGAGCAAAGAGCAGGCAGGATTTAAATCAGGGAGAGGCACAGTCGAGCAGATCTTCATCCTACGTAACATCTTGGAACAAGTGGACGAATGGAATGCAACTATGTACTTTCATTTTGTCGACTTCGAGAAGGCGTTCGACTCGGTGTACAGAGACAGCCTGTGGAGAATCATGAAAGCATATGGAATTCCAGACAAGTTGATAGGACTGATGAAGGCGCTGTATGACGGATTCACATGCGCAGTGATTGATGAAGGAGAAATAACGGAGAGATTCCCGGTGGTCAGCGGAGTGAAGCAGGGATGTTGCATGTCGGGATTTTTGTTTCTCATGGTCATTGACTGGGTGATGAGGAAGACGGTGGACGGACAGAGAACAGGTATCAGATGGCACTTTACAATGCTGCTGGAGGACATTGACTACGCAGACGACCTGCTTCTACTAACATCAAGGGCAGACCACATGCAGGAAAAAACAGCCAGGCTAGGGGAGAATGCAGGCAGGGTAGGCTTGAAGCTAAACCCACAGAAGTGCAAGTGGATGAAGGTCAACAGCCGGAATAACGAGGAACAGAGAGTGAGAGAGAGCATGGTGGAGGAAGTAAACAGTCTCACCTACCTGGGGGCGCAAGTGACTAAGGACGGAGGAGCAACATTTGGACTTCAAGAAGAAGACAGCACTGGCGTATGCAAGCTTCAACAGGCTCATTGAAATCTGGAGCGCAAGAAACATGAGTAGAAAGACAAAGGCAACGCTTTTCAAGACGTTAGTGCTTTCAGTGCTTCTCTATGGCTGTGAAACATGGCAGATGACAAAGGGAAAGGAAAAGAAAGTGCCTTAGAAGAATCTTTCGCATTAGATGGCATCAGCATGTTCCAAACAAGGAAGTGCTGGAGATGGCAGGAGCAGAACGAATCAGTGACGAAGTGAGAAGTAGAAGATGGTGCTGGATTGGACATGTCCTGAGAAAAGAGGCAAATAGCGACTGTGCTGTTGCCCTTGGATGGAAACCAGAGGGAAGAGAAGCAGATGCAGACCCAAAACTACCTGACGTCGCACTGCAAAGAAGGAGAGAGACAGACAAGGATGGAGAACATGGACAGGAGCGAGGCAGGCAGCAAACAACCGCCACCAGTGGAGGGAAGATGTTCGGGCTTTGTGTGCCTCCTGGCACAAGGAGAATTAACTTAATTGAAAAGCTTCCAGCCAGCAGGCAGTTTTCAAGCCAGATTGCAGCCAGTTTTCCAGCCCGCTCATCCAGGACAACAAATCAAATTTTTAATTTTTATTTAATATTGTTCACCACAGAAACTTTCCCAACTTCGTTCCCAGGGTCTCTCTTCTCTGCCTCCATTGTCGTCAACGCAACCCATTCTCTACCTTGAATTAACGATTGTCGTTAATTCGTAATTTGCTCTGAATGTACTATTATCGTCAATTTATAAGACTGAAAGCTTGACATGAATTATGTGAAATGTTTATAGATTTTTTAAAAGACAACCGAAGTGTATGGACATAGGACTTGAACCCGTCAAATAAGCACTTGACCACCACATCATCGGCTGCCCCGGGGCCAATATTTTAAACAATATTTGATAATTAGCAACAATTCACCTAAGTGTCGGTGGCTAGTGGTGGAAATTTACCTCGCCGCGAAGGTTTTTTTAGTATACACTAAAACATTGAGATATAGCACAAACATTTTCGGGCGCAAATTCCCCGCGAATTGCCCGGAGGTGGATAGGAAAGGATATCCGGAGTTTGAGTAGCCAATCAGCGCGCTATCCACTGTTTTAGTATACAATAATGCTGTGTTATTACTCGGCAACAAACAAGATTAAACAGTGCAAAGGGTCGGTTTCCAAACTTCAGGATAAAGCTAAACATTTTAAAGTGAAAGCTTAGGATCAAATCATTAATCTAGGTTAGGCATAATTACATTTTAGCAGCGATCTTCTATTGGAGACTTAAATAAGTGGTTTTTGTTTTTCAATTTGGCGGTGTCTTGATCTGCAGTGATGAAGTAGAAAGAAGCGGTTCCTAAAGAGTAGAAACTCCGGGTTCAAATCCAATCCACGGATATGATTTTTAATTTTCTTATTTTCTCTGCTACAAGTCCTGGGACACAGTGTCCTAAATTAACGACAATAGTAAATTCAAAGCAAATTAAGAATTAACGATAATCCTTAATTTAGCGGAGAGATCATGTTGTGTCAAAGACAAAGGAGGCGGAGAAGAAAGACCCTGGAAACGAGTTTGAAACTTTCCATCGGTGGACCTGATAAAATGGAACTGATCATACATGGAGATGAACAGTACATGATGAACAGTATTCTAGAATAATCATCTCCTTAAAAATGGGTACAAATTCAGTTTCATAAAGGTATACATTATTAAGACTGTAAATATTCAGTTGTACTTAAATGAAAGTGTGCTTGCCCGGATGTCAGCCATTTTTTGGCTATTATTCCCAAACTAAAACTTAACTTGTATTTGTACAGCTACATGTATTCTTGCAGTATTAGATGAAAATCAAATTTGGCATAGTTGTCATTTGTGATTGCAAATGCGAAAGTTGAACCTAGTGGGAAACACAAAACATAGATATCACAAATTTATTCAATTTACATGTGACCTGTCCATTACCAACATTTAGTTTCACTTCCAGATCTTGTGAGCTGTAGTGAGGGTGAAAAAGAGAAATTTACTGAACCGAAATCTCTGCCTACAGTTGGAAATCTGGCAACTGGGCGTGTGTGTTAAAAAGTTAAAAGTGTGTCGAGATCCAACTTTAGCCTTACAAACTTTGCAAAAAGTTGGATCTCAACCCGCTGATGACTTTCTAGCAATAAAACATGGGAGTCACGTAGATTATTTTTTAGTTATTATCACTTGAAGCTAAAATTAGGGGTGTTTCTGAGAGGTTATAGTGTTGCTATGGTCACCTGTTTAATTGAAAAAATGTGTCCTTTCACGCGAAAACGTATACGAACGGTTTTGTGTTCATTAAACGGGTAAACGTCAACGGATAATCAACTGGTAGCCAACGGATTTTCTAACACCTTAAACGCTATTCTCAACACTTCCAACAGGTGCACAAAAAACCCCAACGGTTTGCACTTTTTTCCCAACGGTTTGTCAAGATATCTTCAACGCATTTTTCCAACACTTTCAACGAGTAGAAAAAGCTGCTGTATCAAAAGTTCAAGTTGATAGCCTACGCTTTTCAACACTTTGGATGCTTTGCAGTTGCTTTTTAAATAGGGAGCCGCTTTAGAAAAGGCCAAAGTGACAGTGTCTAAACGTAACGAAAATGGGAGAAATGGATATCGCGATCATCGCATAATTGTGCCATCAATTTATTTGTACTTCATTGAGTACCTAGAAGACCTAGAAAATGAAGACCCACTCAAAAAAACGTTCAACTGTTATTTTTCAAGAGTTAGTCCTAAGCAAACCTAAGCAGTCTCATTACAAAACCTTTAATGAAGCCAACAAAAATTGTCGTCCAAAGAAAAACGTCAGAAATTTATGGGTCTATTTTCCCGAGTAAAATATGTTGATAAGGATTTCTGTGGCTTTAGTATTCCATCCCTGCTGATAGCAGCGTTTTGAGTCTATTTGTCTATCCCATCTCCAACCTTCAGATTGTCGGAGGTCCCAGTTAATATATAGTGAGGAAATAAAGAAGAAATACAAACAACAGTTTGTTAAACTTGTTAACTGAAACACAGAAAAAAAAAGGCATGCATCAATAACTAGATCTCGTTTCCTTTATAATCCAGCCGAAAGGGAACAGCTCGAAGTAAAAGTAGATAAGCCCGAACGGTGGAGAGGTAAAGTTGAGCTTACTTTGCTCCAAAAGGTGTTTAGTCTGATCAAGCTTCGACGGTCGACAGTCGATCAACAGTCGGAAAATAGGCGGTCGATGAATGGCGCACGGTCAACAGCTGGGGAATTGGAGCTCCAGTTCTCCAGCTGTTGACCGCGCGCTATTCGACGCACGGAGAGCCTGTGTGCAGACTGCACACACTGTAGGTAGTAGACCGATGTATCGGTCGATGATCGGACGATAGTCGTCCGTCGCTCTTCGGTCGACAGTCGGTCAACAGTCGATCGATCGTCGGTCGATAGTCGTTCCCAGACGCATTTCGATCGAGTATCGGCCACATGATAAATTGTTTAACTGTCGGTCGAATATCAGTCATGTTTATAGGTCAAGTGTGCTAATTAAGCAGATGAGACCTATGGCGATGACGACATCACTTATTGTTATCATGCTAAAGAGGGGGGATTTTACTTTCAGGCACGATTAATCTATGAAGCGAACCAAAGAGCACTGAAAACTAAGGACATGGTTTGAGGAGGGACAATCTTCTCTTTTTCAGCTTCAAAATGTATCATCACCGGTCGTCTAATTTTTAGTTGTTAAACGGGATCAATCGCAGAAAACTCGGCCCAGCTAGAGCCAAGGATGAAACTATTGCTCCCGTTCTCCCGCAGTCGACCAATACAAACAAAAACCTGCACACAGCTTTCTTTTTGAGTACAGGCTTTCTTTCTACCGACAGTCGATCGATACTCGGTGAATTATCGGCGAATTGTTGACGAATTTGTCTGATAATAGTCATTGTAACGCAACACAAGTCAAAGTGTGACATGTATTTAGTAAATGATAGATAAGAAACACATGTTAGTGAAACAGAGTATATTGTATTATGATAGCGTGAGATAAGGGTAACCGCAAACCCTTCGGTAACCACAGTGTTATTGTATTTCAATATTGCAAAAACTATTGATGTAAAGGCTTTTAGGCCAGATTGAATGACGAACGAACGAGTGTAGTAGGATCTAGTAGGCTTTGAAAGTGTAATCGAGTAAATAAAACGCAATATTTAACCAGAAAGATACAGTCCTTTTGATCGGGAACTAGCGCTGGGAGATATTCCCGTACACTTGGTCCTTCGAGCCGGAGATATTTTGATTCCAGAAGAAATGGCAGAGCTTGTAAAAGCAAAGCGAAAGACGAGAGGTGGACATAAGGCCTATGTGACACAGATTCTTCCCGAAGCAAAGGAGCTTGTTGCAACTGGACATTGTACACCAGAAACACGACCGAGATTTACAAAATTGAAGGCAAGTCTAGAGGAACAGTTAACCAGCCTTCGACAGCTAGATAAGAGATTTTGAATGGCCTCGTGAGCGTGGAGGGCGTAACCGACGAAGAAATAGCAGAAGAAGTTCGTACCGCTGGTGATCTGAAAGGAGAAATCAGCGCAACAATTACTTGCTTGGATGACCTTCTGAGGCCTAAATCGTCTGGCGGTCATCATGAAGAGCACATACAGAACGCTACTGTTAGTGAAAGTCTGCAAGTTAGTCCAGCCACTTCTCAACCTAATATACGTGTCAGGCTTCCAAAATTAGAGGCAAAGCGGTTTAATGGCAAAATCGAGGAGTGGCAAGAATTCTGGGACTGCTATGAAAGTTCCATCCACTCGAATACGGCCCTTTCCAGTGTCGATAAATTTACGTATCTTCGCAGTCTCTTAGGTGGAGCCGCAAAAACAGCCATTGCTGGACTTGCCCTTACAACGGCAAATTATCAAGTCGCCATTGACTTATTGAAGGAAAGATTCGGGAAGGCTATTGTGATTGAAAGAGCGCACGTAAACGATCTCTTGAACGTAAGCCCAGTATACTACGACAAGGACACAGTAGGCCTTCGAAGACTCTATGACACATTAGAAGTCCATCATCGAGGACTGAAGGCTCTAAATGTGGAATCTACTACATACGAAGGAATTGTTGTGCCTGCCATTATCAGCAAGCTACCGGAAGGGGTGCGATTGCAGATCATGCGAGGAAAGAACCATCACGAATGGAAAATGGAGGATCTGTTAAGGGAACTTTTGACTGAACTTGAATTGAAGGAAGAACATTGTGTCGCAACTAGAAATCCCAATCCACGGGATAAGGACAAGGGAGGACGAACAGGGATAGGCTTGAACTCTGCAAGCGCCTTACTGGCGAAAACGAACGATTTTTGTGCGTATTGTAAGGGTGGGCATGCCCACCAAGACTGTATGAATGTGAAATCTGTAGAGGAGCGAAAACATCTTTTACGTAAGTATGCTAGATGTTTTATTTGCGCCCGAAAGGGCCATATTTCGCGTGATTGTAAGTCGAGAATATCTTGTAGTGTTTGCATGGGAAAACATCATGTTTCTATTTGTGATAAGGGGAATAGCACGCAATCGGATCATTTTGGTCGCGCTCGCAACAGTGATCGCATTGGCGCTGTGCGTTCCGACAATTCCGGCCACGCCTTCGCTGTTCAACCCATAGTATCCGGGGGAGCGATGCGATACAAGGTGCACAGGCGATTGCTAGTCCCGCTTTTCATGTAGGGTCCGTGGGGAGAGTTGCCTTGCAAACCGCGCAAGCTGTCGTTAAGGGTGATAGTAAGAGCGTAAGAGTGCGAGTGTTATTTGACGCGGGTAGCCACCGTTCCTTTATTACATCCCGAGCGGCCCAATCGGCGGGGCTACCGATAAAAAGCAAGGAATGGATCGAAATAAGCACGTTTGGTCAGCAAACGAAGGATTGTGGGATGAGAGCAGTATACGAGTTGCACGTGTCTCCTCTGCAGGGAGGGGAGAGAGTCAAAATCGAAGCGTATGAGTCCCCTACTATAGCGGAAATTAGAAATCAACATATCGAAATCAGGAAAGGCGATTATCCTCATTTGCAAGGCCTCTGGTTTTCGGACGTGAATCGTAAAAACGAAGTTCTGGGCATTGATTTACTGATCGGGGTGGATTACCTTTGGTCGTTTCAAAGGGGGAGAACCATACGGGGGGAGGCTGATCAGCCAGTTGCCGTGGAAACCTGTCTGGGATGGGTGTTGTCAGGCCCAATGAAGGGGATCCCGGATGGTTCGCAAATTGGCGTTAATTTCGTCGGGCAAGTAATGCCAAGACATAACAAAGAATTAGAGGAGGGCGTGCAAAAATTGTGGGATCTAGAAACCCTTGGCATTAAAGAAGAAAACGAGGTTCACGAGGCTTTAAAGGACGGCATTTCGTTCAATGGAGAGAGGTACGAAGTCAGTCTCCCGTGGAAAGAATCTCATGAACCTCTTCCAATCAATTATCGCAACAGTTTCAAACGCCTGAAGGGACAGATTGAAAGGTTGAAAAATGACCCCGATGTTTTGAAAGCCTATGACGCTGCCATCAAAGAGCAAGCCGCACTTGGCATTGTCGAAAGAGTTGCAGAACTAGAAACGCCAGAAAAGATCCATTACCTGCCACATCACGCAGTTATTCGGAAAGAAGCCAAAACCACAAAACTAAGAGTGGTATATGACGCATCTTCAAAGGAAGGGAAAAAGGGAGTTTCGCTAAACGATTGTTTACACGTAGGCCCCGCTTTGTCGCCATTGTTATATGAGATCCTAATCCGATTTAGAGAGAAACCCATCGCATTGGTGGGTGATATTGAAAAGGCTTTTCTCAATATTGAAGTCAGTTTGCGTGACCGTGATTGTTTGCGATTTTTGTGGGTAAACAATGTTGACAGTGAACATGTAGACCCGGTGGTGTACAGGTTCTGTCGCGTTGTGTTTGGGGTAAATTGTTCTCCCTTTCTGCTAAATGCTACATTGCAGTATCATTTGGACACGTTTATCGAAGTTGACCCAGAGTTCGTGCGAATGATGAAAAGAAGCTTTTACGTTGACGATCTCGTGTCCGGGGAGAAGACCACCCAAGATGCCATTCAATTGCATGACAAAGCACAAACAAGATTAGCACTTGGAGGTTTCAAATTGAGGAAATGGCTGACTAATAGTCAAGAGTTGAGAACAAAAATAGCACAGTGTGAATTGCGTGACGAACCAAACGTAAACAAGCAGATTGCAAACGCCGACGAAAGTTATGCGAAAGAAATGCTCGGGGTAAAAGTGGGAACGAAATGTGGAAAGGTGCTGTGGCTGTCATGGAATTGCGATCAAGATTTATTCGTTTTTGAATTGACCGAATTAGCGAAAAGGGCAGACGGGTTGCCTGTGACGAAACGGAGCATTTTGAAAGTTGTGGCTGGGTTGTATGATCCGCTGGGAGTAATTGGCCCTGTAGTTGTGAGTATTAGGGTGCTGTTTCAAGAGTTGTGTGCAAATAAAGTTGACTGGGATGACGAGTTAAAGGATGAGGAGAGGAAACGTTGGATCGGGTGGTTGGACGATCTAAGAACCGCAAAGGAGGTCTCTGTACCCAGATGTGTGTATCACATGTATCAACGTCCCGTCAACTGTTCCCTGCATGGGTTTGCTGACGCCAGTATCAAGGCATATTGTGCCGTGGTTTATTTCGTGTGTGAGGCCTATGGTGCTGTCCATGTGACACTGCTGTCCTCTAAGACCAGAGTTGCCCCGTTAAAGAAATTGACAATTCCTAGGCTGGAGTTAATGTCGGGCAGAATATTAGCAAGACTCATGGATACGGTGAAGAATGCGCTTAAAGAGGAAGTGCACATCACAGGCACGTGCCAGTGGCTAGATAGCAAGACAGCGCTTTGGTGGATCAACAACAAGGGTGAGTGGAAGCAGTTCGTTCGCCAGCGTGTTAACGAAATCTTGAGGTTGACGCGGAAGGAAGATTGGGCACACTGCCCAGGAGAGCAAAATCCAGCAGACGTAGGATCGAGAGGGGAGCGAGCTTCGAAGTTAAAGGAAAATGAATTGTGGTGGAAAGGTCCATATTGGTTGTCCGGACCACAGGATGCTTGGCCAGTGTCAAAGATATGCGAAACTTCGGAAAGCACAGAAGAAGAGAAGAAAGTGATCGTAACATTGACTAACGTGGAAACGAAAGGAGAAATCTCGAATTTGATTGACATCAAGAGGTTTAGTCGGCTGGGCAAGTTGCTAAGAGTTACTGCGTGGGTGAGACGATTTGTGCACAATCTGCGGACAGCAAAAATTGGCGTAAAAGGAAGAGTTGGTGAGTTACAAGGGCAAGAAATTGTGGACGCACAGCGAGTGTGGATCGAATTTTCCCAAGCAGAATTGAAAAGGAGAAGAAATTACGAAGATCTGGCCAAGAATCTGAAATTGCACGACTGCAACGGAATTCTGAGATGCGGTGGAAGATTGCAAAATTCGGATTTGGAACCCGAGGCACAGCATCCCATTGTAATTCCGAGGGATCACCACTTTACTAGACTTGTCATCGAAGAATGCCACAGAAAAGTGCTTCACAGTGGAGTCCGGTCAACTCTTGGGGAACTGAGGTCGCGATTTTGGGTTCCAAAGGGTAGACAACTTGTTAAGAAGGTTTTACGAGAATGCGTGACCTGTAAAAGGCAACAGGGAAAACCCTTTGCATCTCCCCCGGAGGCTGCACTTCCAGACTTCAGAGTTAGGGAGGCCATACCCTTCTGTAAGGTAGGTGTAGATTTTGCTGGTCCCTTGTTTGTAAAGTCGCCCACGGGAGAAATGGTGAAGTCTTACATTGCCTTGTTCACATGTTGTGTGACACGAGCCGTTCATCTCGACCTCGTGACAGACCTGAGTGCAAGTACCTTTGTTCGATGCCTGCGTAGATTCGCAGCACGGAGAGGAACCCCGTCGTTGATAATTTCCGACAACGCCAAGACTTTTAACGCAGCAGAGAAGTGGTTAAGGCGACTGCATGATGATCAAGAGGTACGAGAGCATTTAGAGAGTAACCGGATCGACTGGAGGTTCAATTTAGAGCGGGCACCCTGGTGGGGTGGATTTTACGAGCGCTTGATTGGCACCGCGAAACGTTGTCTTCGAAAGGTTCTCGGTAACGCAAGACTCAATTCAGACGAAATTCTGACTG
>OX421448.1:5257200-5259700 GCA_949126865.1 Montipora capitata | reverse complement strand
AATTCAACGTTTATTTATCATTGATTTACATACATAGTTAACGATATATCGCTATAGGTGAAGCAAACGGTAAATCCAGTACATTTACTATAAAACTAGACCCTCCGTGAGGGTACACTGGGTTGCCTGTGGTACGTGCAGCGTTCCAGGCAATTTTTTTCAAGTTGGGAGGTCATTAAAGACCATTTAAGGGCTCACCCAGAAGTCATACCAGCAGAGTCCCTTTGGCTCACAAGTCCTCACACGTTCGAACGACGAAACAGATCCTTTTCTGAGGTTAAAAACCTGGCTACCGGGCTATGAATTAATCATTTGTCAGAAAGAAGAAGGTAGTGAAGTAACACAGCGATTTGTTCCATAATGTCAACTGAGCTGTGTGTTGTCTTCCAGGAGATTCAAGTTGTCCTTGCGTAATATGTAGCTCTAACAGTGCACGATATTGTTTTGGTTTTGTCTATCATTGTAGTGCCATGGTAGAAGTCTTGGGTAAATAGCCTGAGAAGACATGTGGTTACTAGCAAAGTACTGAACCCAGAAAGATTGAAGAAAATAAATGGGAAGTGAAAAACGTTGTCTTCTGGGATGACATGTTGACAGTTGTCTTTGCGTAATATGTAGGTCTAACAGTACACGATATTGTTTTGGTATTGTCTATCATTGTAGCGCCATGGTAGAAGTCTAGTGAGATAAATAGCCCCTTGAGAAGACATGTGGTTACTAGCAAAGTACTGAACCCAGAGAGATTGAAGAAAATAAAAGGGAATCGAGAAACATTGGCTTCTGGGCTGACTTGTTGATCATGCAACTTCTTTCCACCACAAGTGTAAGCGTGCACTGACAGGATCTGACAGCTTTGTAAACAAAAGTTGAAAGTTGAAGTTAATCCTGTCCGGCAGGGTTAGTAACCGGATGGGCGACCTAAGAAATATATCACTCAGTAACAGAAGCATAGGACCGAAAATTATGCTATCAAATGCGAACCAAGCAAGATACAGATTTTGTTAGCCTGCTTTATGCAAAACAATTATTGATGTAAAAGTAAATAAATATGGATACACAGTTTTTAAGAAGAGCAGAAGGAAGTTTCAGGACGGTCGATCGAGAATAAAATATTTTGTCATCGGTAACAAAATTTACGACATGAAAACAACATTAATTTTGAACCACGAATATAAAAAGTTACCATTGGGAGATTTTAGTTGTTTTGTTGTAATTGTACTTTTGGCTGCACCGAGTAAATCGCACATCGAATTCAGCGGGCGCAGTGATCAAGTTACCGCGGCATGTTTACTCGCGAAACAGTGAAGCATCTGTGTTAAATGATGCTTAGATACCGGGTTTTTGTGTTTGTTAGTTTTCTTTTTCTTTCAATTGTTATAAATTTTGACAAGAAATGTGCGAATTCAACACAAAGATCACAATCGCCCAACTCTCAGAGGTTGACCATTGTTTCTGGAAAATCAAAAATTTACTCTCCAAGACAAGGTTATTTATCACCAGGTAAGTCCATCGTTTTGGTAATAGCAGCTACTTTATTATTCATCAGCGTCACAATCTTTTGCCGATTTTGGGGGTCATTTTGTTGAAACTCAAGCACGCTTCCAACAGACCTGTTTATTTTCGTGACTTATGCGTTACCAAAAAAATTCTCCCCGTATCACATTTCAACACATGTATGCAAATTTGCTAAGCTCGAAAATTACACAACATGATAAATTTACAAAAGCTGGAAATTTCACAGAAATATTTTTCAGCGAAACATTTATTGAAACAAGCAACATATTTGCTATAAGAGGCAAGAAACCCTTCCTATTTCAGTTGCGTGCGTGCAAGCGAAACACACAATCACAAAGCATATGCAATCAAATAAATTTCTGACAGTTCACATCAAACCCTTTTCGAAAGAACCTTGACCGTACATAATAAAGCACAAAAGAGACAACAAGCTTTCATTCAATTATACTTTCACTGTCACATTTCCAATTTTTTTTTAACCTTTGCAGAGTTGAGTACAAAATGAATGTTACTTGCGAGACAAACAGGCAAACTTTAAATAGATGCGACTTCAGTAAACACTGTGAGAAACAACAGAGATCACAGATCTACTTGTGGTGTTCGATTCCTTCTCTGTCTTTGTTGCACCCGTAAGTTACCAGAGAAATTTCCATTTGGTTTCAGTGTTGTACGTAATACCACCTTGGCGAAAAGGTAAGATTAATTTCTTAGCGATACAATTGCGTGTCTTGAGCACATGGTCCTTTGATCTCACAAAATTGTGTTTTCCCTCAAAATATTCGCTTGTTTTCGCTTTCGCTCGAACATATTTACCTTTATTACATGTCCAGTGAATAGTTTTATCCTCTGGGATGAATTTTCCGTCGAAAAATCGGTTATTTGGGTGGTTTTGGCAAACAGAGGTCAGTTATCGTACTGCGATCGCTTCCGTTGCCGTTAGCAACGGGTCGCAAATTTGACACTGTCATCACCTTATCACATTACG
>OX421448.1:5234700-5239700 GCA_949126865.1 Montipora capitata | reverse complement strand
AATGGTTTGTATGGTAGATGGTGATGCTCTTTCCCTTCCAGCTCTGTGTTGCTTTGCAGGACACACTAGGTTGTGGTATGATTAAATTTAATTGATCTCTAGATTTCTGTTGATTTCATTGTCCCAGTCATCTGACCTGAAGAAATCTTGTGGAAAGTGTTGATATCTGGCTGGCTGTCATTTTGACTGTCATTACTTTCAAGATGTGATCAACTGTTTTTACCTGCATTGTTAGACAAAACCTCTTATTAAGGGAGTCAGTTAAGTTTTTTTATAAAGGGATCTTTACAAATAGGGCACAGATTTCCATTTTTTTTTTCAAGTATCTTAAGTGACATCTGTGCATGAAAATGACCAAGAAATAATAATATTATTGTTTTACTTTGATCAGTTTCCTGTTGTTTCTTAAACATGTCATTTATTCTTATTCCAGTGCTTAAGTCTAAAACTCTTCCTGGTGTGTGTGTGCTGATCTGGTCAAACCATGCATGGCAAGCAACATTCCAGATTGTTTTCAGAGATTGTGATGAGGATTTCAGCATTGAATATTTTATTGGTTTTGTGATGAAAAAAGCCAGGGTTGTTATTTATCTCTCATTTCTTCCTGCATGATATCCTGCATGATGACAACAGTATTACTGCAAATTAAACATCACAGATGTGAGCATATCAGTGATTAATACAAGATGGTTTCCAAACAGCTCTTCAAAATTGTCTGGAAAAGGGATGATAATTATTTACTTGCCACACCTTCTAAGTCAATGTTTGAACAAGCAAATATAATTTGGTTTTTTAATTCAAGTAAACTGTCTTACTTTCATTAATACAGCTGTATGTTATTCTAGTCTTTCTCTTGCTGAACATGGGTTTGGATATTAACTTCTGAGAATGCTCCTATTTGTAATAGTCTTAATAATTAATATACAGTACTTACAACAATAAAATTAGAGAGATATTTGAGTTACTGTATATTGTGTTTTGTGGTAACACATACCACAGTAGTTGTTGTGGTTGTTGTTGTTGAAAAGGAATCAGATAGAGTCATTGTGGGTTCAGATAGACTGATAGAGCCATTGTGGGTCTATCATTGGGTAGTGAAACTGGATCATTTGTGCACAATAAAATGTTAGAGTATGAAGCAGAATGCCTTTTGTCTTGCTGGATGTATGATTACATTCCTCTCTCAGTATCTTTACACACAGTGCAAAATTTAGGCTGGATTTTTGCTGGTGCGATGCATGCAAAAGTGAAATCAGTATTTTCCAAGCACATGCAGGTGAATGGTTTCATTATCATGATTCTCATGTCTCCCCACCCTCATCCCAGCAAGGCTCTACAAGGTGATCGACAAAGCTGGAGAAAAAAATTACAGTTACCAGCCAGCTGCAGGAAAAATACTGAAAAAATATTTTCAACGATGGACCACTACCAAACTCCAAGTAAAAGGGAAAAATCAAGTAGCATTGGAGTCAAATTTATACTTAGTTTCAAAACTTTTTTGCGATCCTCTCTTAAAATTAAGACTTATTTTCTTTATTTTATTGCCTCGCTCATGTAAAAGTAACTAGTGTTGTAAAATATGAGAATGGAGGGCAGGTAAGTGACTTATCCAAGTTGCCGAATGAGTGGGATGCGGGCATGAAAAGAACTTAAGCTTATGTCTCACTTTCAAATGATTCCAATGAAACAAACAGACGATTTCCTCATTCAACAGGAGCAACATAAGCCATCTTCGCAGAAGGAATTATCATTCTGCCCTCGGAAAGATGTTTACCCGGCGTTTTCCTTCTCAGTGCACAGTTTTCCCCCCAGAGGTTTACCAACGCAGAGACCATCGCGGCTAATAACATTACGAACTTCGTCCTTTTGCTCTAGCGCTCGAATGCAAGGTAAAATTCTCCTGGTTTGAACTATAGTTTTTTGGTTTGAAAAGACACATGGAAGATTAGTCTTTCAGGAAGCTCTCTTCAAAATTTAAACCTTATCAAAGTAGTGTTGTCCTTATCATCGCAAAATGAAAACAAACACAGAGAATTTAAATTGCCGCCATTTTGCCGCGCCGTTGTTTCTATTGCAAATTTAATTGGTACCAGTCCCTCGCGCGTGGAAACGATTCGCGCGTGGCTCAAGCCTGCGCACTCATTTTGCCGCGGTGTCATCACTGTTGTCATGACAGCTTGCACATGCGTAGACGTTATTCAGCCCTGTTTTGCAGAGCAAGAACCGCGCTCGGCCCATGGCCGCGCGGTTTAAAAGTAACCAAATATAGGCGATCGATACACAGTTCATCGTCGGCCCGTCCGGCCGTGACTTCGCCATGGCCAATGATAATAATCAAGCGACTGAATACATTCAAGTTTCATGTTTAACACTTTCTTTTTAACACTAACTCCGAAAAAGTTGCATAATTTGCAAAACACAAAAGTTACGTGCGAAACAACAACCGAGACGATGACACGTGCGCCCCCGGAATTAATATCAACAGGGTCGCACAAAACAAAAATTTAACATGCTTCGCCGTTGGATTCTCTGTCATTTCGCTCATGATAAGCAAACCAATGCTTGAAATTGGCTTGGAAAGCATGTAACAAACTGAACTTCGACTGAAATGTTTTATTACTCTGGCGGCAGACCGAAAGTATCACCGATTGTCTCGCCTAAAAAACAGCTCAGATCATGTGAAGCAACACATGGGGATTTAAAACTTAACTCCTCAAAGTGGAGATAATCTTTGACAAAATGAAATCATTCGACTACAAAAATCCGAAAATAAGTATTACAGTAAGTATAAGTATTACAGTAAGTAATGTGTATGTAAGGAATTCGATCATTTCTCCGTTGTGAGAAATGGGAATGTTCAATTTCCTTGGCAATGGCGCACTCTTGATACATCACTGAGATGGAATATTTAACAAATTTAATATACAACAGGGTACATACCTAAATGATCCCAGTACTTTTCCGTGAGGTAATCCTTACAAAGAGCATTTTCAAAAGAGAGGTAGAACTTGTACCTCTTAATAGTGCTTGTACAAAGTTCATCTCGTGGACAAATTCTTGGTTCACCAAATTCTCCTGAGCATGATCCGAACACATCAACTGCAATATATTTTTGAAGCTCATGAACAAACGTTTTCCTAGGCTGAGGTCCACAGTTGCTTACCATCCAGGCAACGAGTTTGTCTTTTCCAGCAGAATAATCTCTCTGTGAAAGGTTCACGAATGGTATTTGCTCGTAACTGCCATAAGGCATCCAGAAATCAGATTCAACCCTGTAACTGAAGGTCAAATCGAACATATCGCCGAGGTGCCGGACATGGAGAACGTTAGGTGATCTCGGGCTTTCCGAAGAATGAAAAATCCACAACTGAGAGGGAGGCTTTTGTTGTCGTCTCGTTTTCAATTCCTCCAGACTTGGCAAGTCACTAGCGCCGTGCATCAAGACAAAGTCGCTTTCACAAAATCGCTGTTTATCGTGCGTTACTTCAATCATGTCTTTCACGCAGGGCTTTGTCCTCGTCCTTGGTATGGAGCAAGTTGAATCAACTCCAAGCCATTCCTTTGTGCCAAAAAAATTATTATATACCAAAAGGAGAATCTTCTTTCGAGATCTGGAAGAGTTTGCGGTCAGCATCATCTCCTTTGATGGCAGTGTTAGGCAGTGTGAGTCGCCACTTCGATTGGACCACAGAATATAAAGAACCACTGATACATTCAGTACTGAAAATAGCGACAACAGGATAACAAACCTTCGAATCATTTTGACCCGAAACGCATCCAACTTATTTGCTTAACGTAGATTGTCGATGTAATTGGACACTTCGGAAAATACCATAATACTTTTTGTTTGTCCCAACCATTGTTTCCACGAATCGAACGATCCGTACGATTCGTGAATCGCTTTTACGACCCGTCTCCATTCGACTATTGCACGTTATAGTGGCAGTATGTCGCTCATTTTTCTGCGGAAACTGCCCGAAGACACCATCTGTCGAACCGAAAAATGCATCTCATTAGATAAAACCTTCGCACAGCTGTCCCCACGAATTGATCGATCCGCACGATTCGTGAATCGCTTTTACGACTCGTCTCCATTCGAGTATTGCATGTTACAGTTCAGGGGCACCCAACGTCAATTTTCGGAAAATATCCGTTCGGAAGACGATTTGAGATCTAGAATTTTCGGAACATTTGTTCGAAAATTTCTTGCTTGCCTGCCTCTCCTAGGATTTTCGAACATCTAAAATATGGTATAATTTCCCATTTTTAACGGATTTTCACCCTAAAAAGGTCACCTAGAATTTTCGGGAGCATTTATTCTGGCTGAAATTTTTGAAAAGATAAGTTTTGGTCCTTATAATTTTCGGATTACTAGACTTTCAGCTAGGAAATCCGAACAGATAAAACATTTTTAGGGGAGAAAAATATGCCTATATCTACGTTTAAATACAAAAATACGTTTAACAATGCTATGTTTAAGTGGTTTTGAACTATATTCTCCTTGGGTGGCCCTGATAGTTGCAGTATGTCGCTCATTTTTATGCGGAAACTACCCGAAGACAGGATCTGTCAACCAGAAAAACCGTGTCGATTCGACTATTGCATGTTGTTGCTAATTTTTTTATGCCTGTCAATGTGTGTATGCGTCGCGGTCAAATTTGTGAATGAGCTGTTGTCCATAAACATGAACACACTGAACCGCATACCAAAACAAACGAGACAATGTTTGTATGCGTCGTTTTCAAAACCCATGCCGTCAAAGGTTTACAAGAACGCAAGGAAAGTGTGCACGCCTCGTTCTAAAAGCCTGTGCCGACAACTGAAAGTGTGTATACCTCGGAGCCTGCGCTGACAAACAAACAAGGGAAGTGTGTATGCCTCGTTCTAAAAGCCTGTGCCGACGAACAAACAGGGGAAGTGTGTATAACACGTTGTAAAAACTTTCTAAGAGCCAGTGCCAGAAAGAAATGGATGTCGTGACTTATGTGTATCTAAAATAC
>OX421448.1:5224700-5227200 GCA_949126865.1 Montipora capitata | reverse complement strand
CTGAAGGCATAGTGTCTTGTACCACGCGTTTTCCTTTTCCAATGTCAAATGCTTTCCAAAAGCGTATGCCGCCTTCTTCGTAACGAATGTTGTGAATCTGACTAATTCCTTTTATTTTCACGTTAGTGTCAATTTGGCTGGATCTCTGTGGCATTTCTACAACGCTCACTCGGCATCCCTTTACTCCACCATTACTTTCCAGGGCCTTTTTTAGATCACACGCTGTCAGAATGTCGGTCTTCGTCTCTGCCACAAAGCGCCTTGCATGTTGCTTCATTGTTGCTGTCTTTCGATCACATATGCCTTTGCCATGTTGAGCTTCGCTGTCGAAGACATGGACAAAAACTTCTACTGATAAAGAGGATTCTGGCGTTTTTCTTATCACTGCTGTGACGTGCCAGGAAATACCACGCTTTCCATAAAACTCGGCTGATTTTTCCCTGAAGTGCAGTGGCAAAAACTTCATCGCCCAATCGTCCACCAAAAGGGCCTCAGTAGGTACTAACTTATCGAGGACTTCCTTCTTTCCCTCTTCTTGATTCACACTTCTCAAAAGGTGAGCTTTCCATTGTTCTATCTTGTCTTTACTGTCATCCAGCAGGAAACGAAGATCACATATGTCGTCACTAGCCATGGGGGACCGCTCAGAAATCTTTCCTATTTCCTCCTCTAAAGAGAGAAATAGATCACGTAGTTTCCGGCATCTATCACACTCGATTAAGTGGCTATGTAAACAGCTCTGCATAAGTTGTTCTTCCTTGGGGTCACTTTGTGCAAAGAATCGACAATGGTCAGGAGACGCAGAGGAAGTGTCACTCGTTGAATCGTTCACGACATGTGTACTGTAGTCCTGCTTTAGATAACGTTTGCAGGACAAGGCCATTGAACGCAGCCTTTCAGCCTTACTATCGGCCATCCCTCCGTCATAGAGCTTGCTGATAATTTCTTCTAAATTTTCGTATGCCTCTGATCCGTCCGCCGTGTAGTTGTCCAGACCTTGAAGAGATTTTCTTGTCGAAGCTGGGCAGACTTCAAGAATTCTGAACAAAGTTCTTGTACTGGCCGGTTTAAAACCACTTTCGTCACAAATCGTCAAGTACTGTGCGATGATTCGAGCTGGGATCAATTCTCGTATTGGCTTTGGAATCACTAGTTCCACTCCACTTTCGAGTTTCATTTTGGAAGTACCGTATGTTGTGTCTTGTGAAATCATGCCGCTTGTTATGAACCTTAAAAAGTGGTCAACTTTGTCTTCACTGAGAAAGAACCTGTGAACTGGAGCTGTAGGCACTGCAGTGCCTGATCCATATTCTTTACAATGCTTCCTAGCCTCCTTTATACGAAAATCTGTCAGACCAGGAATTAGGTCTTTCAATTGCTTTCTCTTAAAATTTTGAGCAAATATTGACAAAATTTCTTTTCTCGATTTTGAAGACTGTGCATTGTTATAGGCATCAATAAGATTTCGTAAAGTGTTGTCCGAGAAGGTGTTAGGGGAAATTTCTTCATCTTCATCACAGTCGTTACCGCTGTTGCCAAGACCCGTTATTGAACTGTTTTTCAAGTAATTCCAAAGCTCTTCACCTTGGCCAGGGGCAATTGATTCCAACACTGGTCTAACTCCTTGTTTAGCGAACGACGCATAATAATGTTTAGTACGAGGATGCAGGTCTTTCCACTCTTTCAACAAAACAGAATCTAGATGTCTAAATGGCTCACTTATCCCAATCGCTTCATGTAATTTGTACACATACTGGTTGTAGGCAGTTTTTGCACTCGCTGGTGTAAGTGGTTGTTTGTAATCTTTATCACTAACTAAGGAATTGTTCATACCAGAAGAGCTGCTAAACATCTCAGGTGGAATAGGGAACCTTTTACGGGGTGGGTTGCTCTTAGCTGCAATATTCTCTGAGGGTGGCTGCTGTAAAGACTGAAATTGTTTCAGATGGCAAGCGTGCTATTCCCGACACTGACGGCACACACCTAATATGCATACAAAGTACGTGTAAAAAATTCATACTTCATATTAACAGACCAAAAACTGAGCCATAAGGGTAGCGGTACATGCTTCGTTGACGCTACCTTTTATTCAGTTAATAATAGCACACTTTCATGAGAAACCTTATTTTCAGTAATGTTATCTCCTGGCGCGATCTGTACTGTTTGCATGGCCGGGCCAACAAACGAACAAGTAAACAGCTCAGTAATGAGTTCAGATGGCCCTTTCCCACTCATTTTGATGAACATAGGCAAACTCCTAAAATTCTAAACAAACCGAACGCACGAACAAAACCAATTGCTCAAAATTGCCAAGAAAGTGGGGGAAGGAATGAAAACCTCTTTTAACAGCTAAAATTTTGACAAATAGGAAAGAGCATCATATCCCTCTCCTTCTCCCTTCCATACCTATTCATACTAAATATTGCACATCCTGTAATAACATGTATTTATTTTTATGAATAATGTCAGAGCTCACGTAGGTAAAACCCACGGAGGAATT
>OX421448.1:5214700-5219700 GCA_949126865.1 Montipora capitata | reverse complement strand
GCGCTGCGGATCTGCATCGATCCCAGACCACTTAATACCGCCCTGAAGAGAGAACGATATCAGCTTCCTGTACTAGAGGACATACTTTCGGAACTCTCAAAAGCAAGAGTATTCTCGACAGTTGACCTCAAGTTGGGGTACTGGCACTGTGTCCTCGGTCCTGAATCCAGCGTCCTCACGACCTTCACAACCCCCTATGTAAAGTACAGATGGATTCGTTGGCCCTTCGGGCTCTCCGCTTCGTCCGAGATATTCGAAAAGCATCTGAATCATGCGCTGGAAAGTCTAACTGGTGTTCTGTGCATCGCGGATGATATCCTCGTCTATGGAACTGGAGAGACCGATGAAGAAGCAACCACAAACCCCGACAGGAGTCTCCAAGATCTACTTCAAAGGTGCAAGGACCGCGGCATTGTCTTTAATCCAGACAAGACGAAGCTGAGGATTAGCGAAGTCATCTTCATGGGACATCTACTGACGAACAAGAGCCTGAAGCCTAATCCTGCCAAAGTAGAGGCAATCTTTAAGATGCCCAGGCCACAAGAGGTCGAGGGCGTTCAGCGCCTCAATGGATTCGTCAATTACCTAGCCAAGTTCCTTCCAAAACTGTGTGATGTCATGGAACCGATTCGTCACTTGACTCGAAAGGATACTCCATGGAACTGGTCCTCCGAACAGGACCAGGCGTTCGCACATGTGCAACGGTTAATAACAGAAACCCCTGTTCTGTGTTACTACAACCCTTCACAGGACCTCACCATACAGTGTGATGCAAGCCAGAGTGGCCTCGGCGCGGCAATACTTCAGAACGGCAAGCCCATAGAGTACACAAGTCGTGCCCTCACCGATACAGGAACTCCGTACGCGCAAATAGAGAAGGAGATGCTGGCGATTGTTTTTGCTCTTGAGCGCTTCAACCAGTACACATTTGGTCGACACGTACACATCGAAAGTGACCACAAGCCGCTTGAAGCGATTCTACTGAAACCACTCGCTCGAGCACCTCGACATCTCCAGTTAATGATGATAAGGTTGCAGAAATACGATTTCACTGTGCACTATGAGCGTGGCAAAATTATGCATTTGGCTGACATGTTGTCACGGGCCTACCTGCCCTATAAAGGCAAAGAAGTGGACGACTTCGAATCAGTCAACATGGTCCGCTATCTACCCATATCTGACCAGCGTCCAGACGAAATGAAAAAAGAGACCCGGAAAGACCAGTCTCTGCGCGAGTTGTCAGAGATTATTCTCGTAGGGTGGCCTGAACATAAGGACGATACCCCAGCACGGACACACCCTTACTTCAGCATGCGCGACGAACTGACCGTACAAGATGGCCTGGTTTTCAAAGGAAATTCCATCGTAATACCTCGGAGCCTGCGCGCAGACATGAAGGTGAAGATTCACTCGTCCCACCTCGGAATAGAAGCATGTCTGCGGCGTGCACGTGAATGCATCTACTGGCCAGGCATGTCTGCAGAAATGAAACAGTACATCTCCGCATGTGAAACGCGTAGGGAACTCGACAGCATGACGCACCCCAAGGAGACACTGGTGCCCCACGAAGTCCCGTCCCGTCCTTGGGAGAAGATTGCCATGGATATCTTTACCCTCGATGGAAAGGATTACTTGATCACAATAGACTACTATAGTAACTTCTGGGAGGTGGACAGATTGCGAAACACCAAAGCCAGCACCACCATTCTGCAGCTGAAGAGTCACTTTGCCGCTATGGCATACCAGACCAAGTGATCAGTGACAGCAGGCCGCAGTTTACTTCTGACGAGTTTGCTAATTTCGCAAAAACATGGGATTTTCAGCATCTTACCAGTAGCCCTGGAAATAGCAAGGCCAATGGCAAGGCCGAGTCTGGGGTAAAGAAAGCCAAGGGCATCCTGAAGAAATCAATCAGGGCTGGAACCGATCCATACCTCGCCGTACTCGACTACAGAAACACGCCCGCACAAGAAATGACAACCAGCCCAGCACAACGTTTGATGAGCCGAAGAACCAAGACACTCCTCCCTACAACTCAAAACCTACTACTGCCAAGGACTCTAAACCTCGAAAGTGAAAAGAAAGAGCTGCGAGAACGCCAGGTGACGTTGAAGGTGATGTTGTTAGAATGAAGCCATTTAAGCTTGGTGACAAGTCTTGGCGCAAGGCCCAAGTTACTGCAAGGCTTGACGAGTGGTCGTACACTGTTGAGACGGACGATAGAGCAGTCTACCGCAGTAACCGACAGCATCTGCGAACCACGTCTGAACCGCCACCTGAACCCAGCAAAACAGAGCCAGAACCGGATAAAGCCAGAGCAGATGAAAAGGCGACTGCAACAACAGCGTTTACCCCCGACCAGTGTACTGCCCCTCAAGACCAACAACCTGAAGTGGCGACCGTCTCGGAACAGTATCGGAGGTCAGAGCGACCCAGGAAGAGCCCAGCATACCTCAAGGACTATGTCTGTCATTAGACTCGTAATTTTAATTTTTTTGTTGCTGTTATCATAATGATTAGTGTTTATCGCTTATTGATCGTCTTGTGTTGAACTCACCAACCGATAGATTTGTTCTATGGACCTTTTGATTCCACACTGAAATGACACTGACGTTTTTTTTTTTTTTTCATGTATTCCAATCTTCCAAAAGGGAGGATGTTACAATAACCATGTGATTTCTATCAATCTAAGATCGAGTTACCTCCTCGTGTTAGAATGCGCTGTATGCTAGGATATAGTGGATTAAACGGATCTTGAAACACAAACAAAGAGTATTTTACAATAACTGCGGAATTTCTATTCTCAATATGCGGACAGACGCATAAATTTATAATTTATGCGTTTCGAAGAGTTTAGTTTATGCACAATTTTGGGAAACGTCGATCTGTCACTTTTTAACCAATAGAAAGCGTCCGTTTCCGTCAGCAAATAAGAGAGCGAGGCAAGTTATGAATTTGGTCGCGTCAGATTGAATGAAATTGAAGTTATTGGCATTTTTGTCTCGCGTTCTTCTCGTGTTTTGACAAATAAATGTGACTACAGACTTCTTCAAAGCCATTTGAACTTTCTAATTCTGTAGTAGTACGTGTAAAGCGCTGTAAGCTACGGTAGAAAATGTCACATTGAGATACTGTACTCTATTGCATTTCACGAGAAACCATCGCCTTACAAAAAACTGGAAGACATTAGTGTTGTGTCAGTTTTTTTCTCGTATATCGGGTTTCGTTCAGTTGCAAAATACCTCTGCCTTTTTACAGGGTTGCCGTATGGCAATCCCAGTCGGAAAATATAAAATTATACTAAGGTTCTTAACTGTACGATAATTATGATTCTCTGAGTATAATGCGTGGCACCAAGGATTCAGATTGCATTCTTTCACGGCTGGTCATCAGGTCATCACGGTTTAAAGATCATTGTTATGCAAATCAGAGCATATATGCTTCTAAAACTGTGACCCTTAAAAATACTCGTATCAATTCCTGCCAACGACAAAACAGTTATAAGCCATCTTGCGCGGGTTGCAGATGAAATAACTTTGTAGGACTTTTTAAGGATTAAACCACTGCAAAAACCGTGTACGATCAAAACTTGCTCTACGTTGGATCAAGATAGATCGTGACCACACCAAACTTTAAAAATAGGTTTTATACTGCAAAGGTTGGTCAACAACGCCTATGTTCACGTTGTCTTGACCAACCTTTGCAGTATATTTTCTAACTTTGTAGGGCTTACCGTACGAAACGAAAACTTGGGAAGAATTAAGTGACTGTCTTATACTCGTAGTTCTAGCTACATAATGTAACAAAGTTGAATGAGCGCAAAGCTTTTCATTCTCGGGAAAAGCTGGCAATGAAACTATCAAAGAAGACTTCCCAGGTCTGGATGATTTCAAAAGGCTATTGACTACAAATTGGGTACCAGTGGTAGTTGAATTCATAAGTTCTAAACTCAACGCCGACAATGTTTGGCTTCTCTGAGCCGAAACTAAGGCCCCTAAAGCGGCTGTTGTAAGTGATAACTGCTTAAGTTCTAAGGCCGAAAGAGGAAACCATGACTCTAGGAAAGTTAACTAAACATCAACATCCCAGGTAAAACTATACCTTGGCTCAGGAGGACGGACATGGAACATCCTCTTAAGTAAGCGAGCAATAATAGGATGTTCACCCACAGAATATCCAACTATAGGTAATAACATAGAGGACAGTGCAGATCTGTAAGAATTAATTTCACTATATGACTTATTAAAGTCCTCAGATTGTTCTGTGAGAAAATCACAAACTGTCTCTAGATCTGCTTGAAGAGGATTTCTCTGATTCCTATCACACCAGCAACAAAAACATTTCCAAGCCGCTGAATACTGCTTTTCTCTCCCTGGACGCCATGACTTAAGCACGTAGCTGGCTGACCTTGGAGAAATTCCTCTGACCTGTAGGTTATCCCGGATACATGTCACGCTGCTAGGCGCATTACATCTTTGAGAGGGTGTAGAGAATCCTCCTGAGGCAAAGTTAGGAGCTCGTCCTACTGAGGCAGAAGGATAGGACGCTGGACCAATAATTGGAGAAGCGGTGGATACCAGTGTGCTGTTGGCCACCAAGGTGCTATGACTTGAGCATCTGAAACTTTCTTCACCTTGAGCTTCATTAGGATTCTGCCTAACAAACTGAAAGGAGGGAAAATATAAGGTTTGAAATCCCTCCAGCAGAAAGAAAAGGCCAGGCTCCTGGATCCGGGCACCATGAAACATAAACACTCGTCTGATAATTTAGGCGTGATGCAAACAAATCTATATTTGGGACAAACAATGATTGTGAGACCCACTTGAACACGGTTGGGTGAAGTTTCCACTCAAGGTTTCGATTATACTGCAGAGAAAGCGAATCAGCCTGTAAATTTGAGCTACCTGGAATATCAAATGCCTCTAACAAACAGTGATGTGCAAAGCACCATTCCCAAATAGCTTTAGAAACTGCATGGAGGCTAGGAATCATACTTCCCA
>OX421448.1:5202200-5209700 GCA_949126865.1 Montipora capitata | reverse complement strand
ATGTACAACACTGAAACCAAATGGAACATTATCTGGTAACTTATGGGTTCAACAAAGTCAGGTAAAAAAAAATAATTGGAAATGTGACAGTCAAGAATTATTTGAAAGAAAGCTTGTCGACTATTTTGTGCATCATTATTCAAGGAAAAGGTTCTTCAGGAAACGGTTTGAACCTGAAGTACATGGTAGTTTGACACGATTGATTTTCTTGTCCTCACGCACGCAATGAAACAGGAAGAGGTTTTCGCCTCTAAGAGCGAATATGTTGTTTCTTTAAAGAAAGTTTTCGCTGGAAAAGGATTCTGTGGTATTTTCTGCTTTTGTGAATTATAATATCATGTTGTGTATCAAATTTTCGAGCTTAAGGTTGAAATGTGATATGGGAGAATTTGAACAGTTGTGGCGCCGATGAATAATAAAGTAGATGCTATTTCCAAAATGGTTGAATTACATGGTGATAAATAACGTCGTACGCGTCTTGGAGAGGAAATTTTGATTTTGCAGAAACAAATGATCAACCTCAAGAGTTGGGCGATTGTGAAACTTTATAACACTTGACAGAAAAAGAAACTTACAAAAACCCGGTATCTTGCCATCATTTGACACAGATGCTTCACTGTTTGGCGAGTAAACATGCCGCGGTAACTTAATCACGGCGCCCGCTGAATTCCGGCCTTGTCACTTTCGATTTTGCGACTTATTTGTGCAGCCAAAAGTAGAATAACAATATTGAACGTAGCAAAAATCTCCCAAAATGTTTGTCACTGAGCGTAACTGTTTATATTCTATATTCACGGTTCAAAAATAACGTTGTTTTCATGTCGTAAATATTTTATTCTCGACCGACCGAAACTTCCTTCTCTCTTTCTAAAAACTGTGTATCAATAGTTATTTACTTTTGCATCAATATTTGTTTTGCATAAAGCAAGCTTACAAAATCTGTACCTTGCTGAGGTCGCATTTGTTAGCGTTAATAGTATTTACGGTCCGATGCTTCTGCTTTATGAAGGGGTATATTGTTTAAGTCACCCATCCAGATACTAACCCCGCCGGACAGTGAGCTTTAGCATTACAAAGCTGTCACATGCTCAGAGGGCACGCTTAAACTTGTGGTGAAAAGAAGTTATCAACATGTCAGCCCAGAAGCCAATGTTTCTCGCTTCTCTTTTATTTGTTATTCTTCAGAGACTGGAATGCTGTAGTTCAATACCACACAATTCAGTGCCTTCTGATTTTCTGTAACACCTATCACAGGCAACTCAGTGTATGCTTCACGGAAGCATCTACGTAGTTGTTATTGTAAAAAAAAAAAAAAAAAACCACCTACTTCGACAATGTTATGACGAAATTCATGATCAATAACACGACAGACACATGAAAAACACATCAATTTGTTAATTTTACGGTTGTTTGCTCAGTGACCTAGCCTATGAATGGCTGCGGGGCTGCCGGTGTCCTGTTTGCCAACCCAGTCGAAATCTCCGTATTTAATTCTTTTTTCCGTGTCATGAAAAGTCTTTTTCTGTCTCTCCCCTGCTAAGTAGTGTCTTTGTGTGTAGAGTCTTCTGTCCGTATTTTGTTAGGTTTGAGGAGGTTTGGGTAATGCGTAGATTTCTCTGGTGGACGAACCTATTTTCTTCCTTGAATTAACGATTATCGTTAATTCTTAATTTGCTCTGAATTTAAAATTATCGTTAATTTGGCCATATATTTTTTAAAAGACAACCCAAGAGTCAGGAGGCAGGACTCGAACCTGGGAAAGTTCATTATTAACGCGTCACCTAACCACTTGACCACCGCACCGCTGGCCTTTCAAGAACAATATTTTAAACACCATTTGATAATGCTGTGTTATGAAACGACAACAAACAATATTACATTCTGCAAAGGTCGCTTTCCAAACTTCACGACAAAGCTAAACATTTTAAGTCCAAGCTTAGCCTTAAATTGTTAACCTAGCCTAGGCCTGATACTTTTTTTCAGCAGCGATATTCTATGGCAGAGTTTAAAAAGTGTTTTTATTGATCTTCAGTGGTGAAGCGGAAAGTAACGGTTCTTATGGAGTAGAAGCTCCAGGTTCGAATCCAATCCACGGGTATGATTTTTTTAATTTCCTTATAATTCCAACACCCAACACTCAACACCCAATACTCCATAATTCAATAAAGGTTTATTAACAAACCACCGTAGTGTACTGGGATGAAAGAGGTAATACAACTATACGAAATTCTTTGCAAATTTCCTAGTCGGAAAGCGTAACCAGTTGAAGAATAGAGATCCTCCCAGAAATCAACATGATTATGTAAACGGCCCGCTTGGAAATAATCTGCGCGTTTAAAACGCAATTGGGCTAAGTCTGCAAGGAATGAAGGGGTAGTTTCTAAAGAAACTGTGGTGCTGCGTCGGTGGGGAAGTAGTATACAAAAATTTGGTTTTATCAACGGAGTTGATAATGTAAATTGGCCACCGTACAGAGATTCTAAAAGCTGACGTTAGAATCTCTGTACGGTGACCAATTTACATTATCAACTCCGTTGATAAAACCAAATTTTTGTATAAAATGGCGAGCGACTGGCTTAGATGCATCCTTGTCATTCTTCTCAATATCGCGAAGGTGTTCGCGGAATCGGTCACCTAGTCGTCTACCTGTCTCACCAATGTATAATTTGTTGCATAACAGGTTATGCAATAAATGACATTTGCGGAGGTACATGTGAAACGATCGGTGATCTTAACAGATCGCTTAGGTCCCGATATCTTGCTACTGTCTAGGTAGCTAGAAATGAGTTCGGTGGGGCAACTACAGGCAGAAACGATAGGGCGACCTGGGTTGTTGGGTTTGTGAATTTTAGGCAAGAAGTAAATGCACGAAGTTCTAGGGGTGTTGATGATGAGATTAGTGGCAGTGTCCGGTAATTCTTAATTAACTATAAGATTTCGAATGGTGTCTTTGACAAGTTTTTGATTTTTGGAAGTGAGATCTTTAGGGATTTTGGCATAAAACGAGGTTTCCGAAAGTTGCCGCAAAGCTTCTTTTTGGTAAAGGTCGGACCGCCAAACAACTACCGCGCCGCCTTTGTCGGCCGATTTGACAACTATGTCGTTGCGTTTACTAAGATTTTTAAGCGCCGCCCACTCTTCCGAGGAAAGGTTGGAAAATTTAGTGTTGCGTTTGAATTTAAGTTTGTGAATGTCGTGACGGCATTCTTTGGTGAAAAAATCTAAAGAGGCAAATTGTCCCTCTGGGGGAGTCCATTTGGATTTGCGAACTAGAAGTGTTTCAAAAATATCTTTATTAGAAGTGTCCGAATCATCCTCTTTGTCGTGAAAAAAGGCTTTTAACTGAACGCGGCGAAGGAATTTTTCAACATCTTGCTTAATAGAAAATTCGTTGGTGCGTTTGGTAATAGGGACAAAATTAAGGCCCTTACTGAGAACAGATTTCTCTGAGTCAGTAAGCGGAAGATTTTCTGGAATTGTAATTACGGTATTATAGCTATGCAATGTAGAGTCGTCGGTAATTTGCGGACCTATTAATTGTTGAAGTTTTAGAGTCTTGGTTTGGTGTAAATGGTCAAACAGTCCAGAATTAAGTTGTCGGATTTTAGCGCTCGATTGTACTAAAATTGCTGGACAGATTTTGGAAAGTTCGGAGCGGCAATGAAGAATTTGTTTGTCAAGTGCGATTCGTTTTTGGCACATAGCTCTAATTGTGATCCTCATAATATTACGTGAAAAAGAATTTTGCGCACATCGAATTTGTTGAAGATACTGATTTGAGTGAGAGAATGTAGACGCATGAAAGTTCGAGCGAAAACCTTTAGGAATGACTTTAGAATTGAGGCAACGGCCGATGAAGTTGATGTGACTACAAAACCTAGTTTTGGCGAAAATGAGAGTGGCTAAACGGAAAGCTAATTTGCTGCTAAGTGTGGGAAAAGGAAAAAGAAAAAACAAAAAACAAAAAAACACATGGTTATCTGCGGCCTTTCCCTACATCTAGGTACGACGGAAAGCCGCAAGAATCTGGAACAAAAATTCATCTTTCAAATCGGCACCCTTAATCCTCACAGTATTAACGAACGCTTTTCATTTAACTAATATATTCCTATTTTTCACGTTGCCATGTTACCACCAATAGCGTATACGTAGCTCCTACTCTACTATAAAAACTACACGTAACCCATAATCTCTCGATTCGCTCTGACGAAGGGCTAACGCTCGAAACGTCAGCTTTTAGAATCTCTGTACGGTAGCCAATTTACATTATCAACTCCGTTGATAAAACCAAATTTTTGTATAAGTCTGCAAGGGATGGATCTATTCTAACAAGCGTCGCCGGTACGCTGGGGCCAAAGAAGGATAAGGGATCCCCGTTTATATCACCCCATTTGACGTCAGGGCTTGGGAGCGCAAGGATTGCTCGAAGTGCAACCGCGAAATCCTGGGAAAAACAGAGAACGGAAATATAAAATAAGCAAAAGAAGAAAAAAAAAAAAAGAAAGGAGGGACTCCCATATCCTTCGCTGACCCCAGCTCTGATCATAGACCAGAATAATGGCGCTGAGAAGGCCCCCCAGGGTCAACGAAGAAATGAGGCGACGACAGAAATAATTATAAGACGCCAACAAACAGGGAAAAAGACATTAACCAACCAATAAATAGGGATAATGTAGGAAAAAGATGTCCCATATCCATACAGCATCCACATCATGCGAACGCGGCCACAATTTCTGGTGAAATACCCTGGTAGAGGACATCTATAACAATTGATCGGACTATAGACGTAAGGACGTTGGCGCCCAAACTGGAGGGTACTGTTACGGCTTTGAACCTAGGCTCTTCAAGCTGGATAGCCTCTAGATCAGAAGCGCAGAGGACCCCTTTGCAACCTTGGCTCTAACGGGATCGCCTAACAGAGCCATGAGCAACCCTCTATGAAAGGGAGGAGAGAGGGCATTAGATCTTGCGTCCAACTCATTCAAAATGGCCGCGTAGTAGTCTGCCTTTTCGTGGGCGGAAGACCTGGCTGCTCGTTCCAGACCCTCGACGTGAGCAGAGGCCTCCCAAGGGTCATAAACGGTTTCCGGGTTCTGAAGGGCGTTGTGCACAGAAGCAAGAGCAGAGGAGACAACGTCAACGCCCTGCTTCTCCTCGAAAGCTTTCAATATGTCTTCAAGAAGCTTAACCCGATCGCCCGCCCGGGGGTGACGCCAAAGGAAAAAAAAAAAGTATATACTGGCGTCTTTAAATATTTATATGTCATAAATCTCGGCCCTAAAACCAAACAGAAAGATCGTGAAACGAGCATATTCAGGATCCAAAATGGACGGTGAGGCCGTATAACAATAATCTTTGGCAAATATAAAACCGGCTCCCAGAGCGAAACGGTCCCGGACCGTAAACGAAAAGACTGATCAAGGCGTGTTTGCTACGGATAAAGATAAAGCTGTAACTTTGAAGTCCTATTTGTTTCTGCCTTTACAAATGAACAATTACTACTAGTTTACCTAAAATTTTTACATCTTCTTATCCTTCGATCACTGACTTACAAATATCACCCTAGGGAGTTGCTAAACAACTATCCCAGCTCAACCCTAATAAGGCATGTGGCCCTGATGAATTGCTTGCACGTGTATTGAAAGAGATATCTCAATATGCTTCTGGATGGCTTGCTTTCATCTTTCAGCAATCTTTGAATCTCAATACGGTTCCTTCAGATTGGTCCAAGGCCCTTATTACTGCTGTTTACAAGAAAGATAATAAATCTCTTCCTTCAAATTATCGGCCAATCTCTTTAATCTCCATATGCTGTAAAGTAATGGAGCATATAGTGCTCAGTCATATGGCTAAACACCTGTCTAAAAATAACATCATAATCGACGAGCAACATGGCTTTCGACAGGGTTTCTTTTGCGAGACCCAATTGATAACAACCATACACGACTGGGCTAAATCTATTATGGACAACCGCATGCAGAGATGCTCAGTTAATAGGGCGCCCTCTAGGAGCTGCTCATTAAGCTGTGGTGTTCCTCAAGGCACTATCTTAGGACCGCTGTTATTTTTACTGTATATTAATGCTTTACCAAATTGCCTTTCAAACTGTCAATCAAGGATGTATGCCGATGATACTCACCTAACCTACGCCGGTTTCAGCGCTGACAATATCCAATCTTGTCTAAATTGATGATTTAGTAAATGTTAGCAATTGGATGATAGCGAATAAACTCACGCTTAATATGACCAAAACTGAATTTATGCTAATTGGGTCAAAGCACAGCCTGTGTACTCTAACAGTTCCTCCTAGACCTTCAATCAATTTTTCTCCCATTGAGCATGTTACTACTGCTAAATCGCTAGGAATGCTTATTGATGATAACCTTACTTGGAGAAGCCATATTGATAAATTAACAAAGAAAATTGCTTCTGCTATTGGGGCCATAAAGCGAATCAGGCATCTTGTCCCCTATGGGACGTTAAATTCTATTTATCAGGCCCTAGTACAACCTCATTTCAACTACTGCAATATTATTTGGGGAAACTGTGGAGTAACTTTGCAGGACAAACTGTAGAAACTACAAAACAGAGCAGCCCGTGTCTTGACCTACTCTAACTATGACGCTGATGTCAACAATTTATTTGAACTTTTAGGATGGAAACCCCTAGTCTCTCAAAGGCAAATTGAAAGAGTAACCGATGGTATTTAAATCCCTACAGGGACTAGCACCTGAGTATCTCTGCTCGAAATCTGTCCATCGCGACTCTGGTTATTGTTTGAGAGACTGTGAATAAGGTAAATGTTCCGTAACCGCGCACAAACTACTGCAAAAACAGCTTTAGCTATAGTGGCGCAGTTTTGTGGAACAGTTTGCATTAGAACTAAGGAAAGCAGAGTCCCTCAATCAATTCAAACGACTGATTAAAGAGGGTATCTACAATCTTGGACAAAATTGTTGAGAAAACTCTGCTTTTGAACTAAACTCCGATCACGAGTATGAAAAATAAGCTCTCGTTTTGCCCCCACCCCCCCCCCCCCTCCCCTGAGCAATGTTGCTAGACGAAACAAAGCATGTCGAACCTGGGCTTATCAACATTGGTTGTAGGGGGGGAGGGGGATCGCTAATGATGTGCGATATTGAGGACGTAGTGCGCAAAATAACCCCTGTCTTTAATATTCTCAACCCTTTTTGTCCAAGATTGTAGGCCATTATTCTAAACACAGCATTCATGGAAAGCAGCTTTTATTTTTTGATATTGAGTAAGATAGTTAATCGAGTTTACATAGTTTTATCTACACTTGGTTTTAAATTTGTAATTGTACATACGGTTTTATATTGCTGATGAATTGTACCGTGGTTAAATAAAGATTAAATAAAATAAATAAACAAATAAATGTACGCAGTCAGACTGATGCTATTCTGCTTGATTTCTCGAAAGCTTTTGACTCGGTACCCCATCAACGATTATTACTGAAATAGGAGGCCCTGCCAGGGTAAA
>OX421448.1:5194700-5199700 GCA_949126865.1 Montipora capitata | reverse complement strand
CACGTTATCTATTATTCCTAAAAATCTAAAAATATTCATGCCTTATCAGTTTTCGGTCGAATTTATGTCCAAGAAAGCAGATAAATTGCAGAAAATATTAGATTTGCATCCAAAAATTCGTAATCAACGCTAAAATGACCAAATTTTGCCTAGAAAACATATTTTACTGTTATTTTTCTTAAATTTTTTCGTTCGACTTTCGCTTTTATAAAATGTTTCAGTTGTCTGTAAATAAGTTGTATGCTGTTGGAAAGCGTATTTTCTTAGCTTTAAAATGATGTATTTTTCCCCCTAACTTTAAATATTTTTTGAGAAAAAAAAAAAACATTTTTTGGCGGTGGCTGATTTACCGCGGTTTGGAAAGTAGGAAAAAGAGCTAATTAGGCCAGTAGCCAGGTTTTTAACCTCAGAAAAGGATCTGTTTCGTCGTACGAACGTGTGAGGACCTGTGAGCCAAAGGGCCTCTGCTGGTATGACTTCTGGGTGACCCCTAATTAATAACTTCTTACTAACCGAGCGCGAGGGCCGTACTGCCAGGGAAATATTGGCCCGAGGTCCTGGCAGTACGGAACGAGCGCAGCTAGGTCCGTACAAAAACGACCCAGGGCCAATATTCCCCAGTACGGCTCGAGCTAGCTCGGTTAGTAAGTAGTTTATTATATGGTTTTTTAATTACCTTTTGCTTTGTTTTTTCAAGCCCGTAATCGGCCCGTGGGCCAGTCACAATTTGCCTGGAACGCTGCACGTACCACAGGCAACCCAGTGTACCCTCACGGAGGGTCTAGTTTGAGCTTAAGCTTTCCTTCTTGTGTCGATCTGTGATCTGTTGCGTCAATATTTGTCATCTTTTGATCTGTGATATTCTTTGGTCATGGGAAGAAAGCATAAGAAGAAGAACGAGAATGACAAAGAATAAAAGGCACCAAGCTCGAACCACCGACCAAGAGATCAAAAGTCTAACGCGTAAGCCACTCGACCACTCGAGACATTTTAAAATTCCGACAAGCGACCTAGCGACCTATCCACTAATAAGGGATCATAGAACAAAATGAATACCTCGACAAATAATCACACCAAAAAACGGACGGAGCATATAATCGTTCTCTATCGGAATAATCTTGCATTGCTTTCAAAGCAGTCATGCTTTTCTTTCAAAGATCTTAAGCCATGGAATGTCAGAGAGCATTCTGCGTGTTCAGTTTTCAAAGCTGAGAAAAATTGTTCATTACATACTTGGCTCTTTCTTTGGTACTTTGAATTGCTGGGTTCGGATACCATTGCTGACACGTAGTGCACTGAACTTCATGCTTTTCGCACTAGTTTGGAATAGAGCATTCTAATATGCTACATTCACCGAAAAACCTGAGTTCTTATTATGGGAGCATAGAACAAATTGAATTCCTCGACGAATAGTCATGCCAAAAAGCGGATGCAGCATATGATTGTTCTCTATCGGAATACCCTTGCATTGCTTTCAAAGCAGGCATGCTTTTCTTTCAAATATTTTAAGCCATGGAATATCAGACAACAGTTTCCATATTCAGTTTCCAAAGCTGAGAAACGTTGTTCGTTACGCAGAGTGAGGTATTTGCTATCCATTAAAAGCTTTGAAGCGTCTGAATGGAATACCAAAAGCATTTTACTGCCGCTATTTCGTTCAAATAGTATCGATACCCCGAAAAAGAAAAAAGGGTGACAGAATTTAGATAAGCTAATAGCTGAAAATGCTATAAAACCGAAAGGCTAAGTTGCTCTCACCAGTTGCAATCGTGATGGCAAGTGCTCCTGCTCGGCAGCTCAACAGTAAGGTATGTATCCTGCGCTTCAACTTGTCACTGTTTTTAGCCTGGGAGCGAATTGTGAGGATTACTTGGCCAGTTTCAATCTCATTCTGCATTGATTTTTTTTTCTGTTTTTCCCGTGTACGTTCTAGGGAATTCGTAGTGCCCTACTTAGCAAGGTCTTACCGGCTGTTCAAGGAACTTGTTCGCTTCTATCAGCTAAAATATCGTACAACAAAAATGAGGGAATATCTTTCAAAGATCAATGGCGAAACATTTGTCAGAAGCGTGACGAATGCGATGAAAGGATTAAGAAAATGAAAGGAGTGGCATTTTTCTTCTCCTCTATCGCCACACTAGAGAGACGAACTAAAGAGAAGAGCGAAAAGGCAAACAATGAAAAAGAAGACGAGGAATACGACGAACAGAACGATGAGGTACAAGAAAAGCATTGGCCAGCAATGAATTACTGGATTGCAGTGCAGTCTTCAAACGGCATGCGCGTATCAACGGTACCTTTGCATTCGACATTATTACAGACAGGCATGGAAGTGACAGCTAAGGCACTGCCAGTGTGCAAACGTGGGGAAGAAGAGCAATCGTGTGCACCATTGTGCACAACACTAAAAGACCATAACAACAACTTTATGCAGTCCAAAGTTGACATGTCTTTTTCCAACAGTCTTGAATTGTTGCAAGATCAACTGCTAGAGGAGCCCTTGGAATCAATTCACGCAAAAGAGCGTGTCGTAAGGTTACAAGTTGTTTCCAGGTCCTTTATTGCCAAGCTTCGTGACAAACTGATACCATCTCTAGTGAGTGCCGGCTTGCAATTCGACGTTTTTGGAATAGAAGAATGCAATGTATCTTCAGACGTCCAAAACGCCACAAAAGCCTTCGCGTCGCCGATCGTAGTAGCGGTCAATGACATCGAACGAGCCATGGCGAAACTTAGTTACGCACTCTACTGTGGCGAAATGTTTAGAAAGGTGAAGACTGCAAGATATACATATCAGCACTACTGTTCGGTAAAGAAATTTCTTTCTTTGCTGGGCAGCAATGATCAGTTCAAAGAAACAATCATCAAGCATCTCAACAAGTTAGTGGAAATTCTTGGTGATAGAGAAAGCGATTTTATCAAGCAGATGCGCATCAACTACGACTTGATCGAAGTGAATGGAGGATGGTGCTTTTCAATTAGCCAGAGAAAGTTTGTGTCAAATCCCATCAAAGAATCTGATATTGGCAAAGAATCTCCGATGGCGTTCATCGAGTACGAACACACTAAAGAGTCAGATCCAGGATACTTTAAAGAAATATTAGAAAATAGCCTCAGTCAGCTGGAAATAGCGCACTTTTGCGAATATTTCATTCGTCTGTTCAACTGCCGCATTAAACAACACAAAGAAAAAGTCATGTGCCTCATAGGATAGCCCAACAGTGGGAAAACGATAAAACGAAAACGAGCCCATCAGTCGCTTGATCCCTGCCAGAGAGATCGCTATAATCAGCAAACAAAAGGCTTTCAACAAGAGCTTGATCGATGAAAATACTCAAATACTTTTCCTGGACGAGGCTCACGCCAAGCTGATGGATCCAGACGACTGGAAAATATTAACACAAGGAGGGCTAACGGCACACGACCGCAAGTACAAAACATCAAGCATGGCAGTGATAAGATGTCCAATGTTCATCACCTGTCAGACGGACATGGACCTTGGTGCAGAGCACAACACCGCTATGGATGCCCGCTTAAAAAAGTTCTACTTCAGAAGTCTGACCTCGCCGCGTGTGGCAGGAGTACAAGAATTCTTGCGAGCCAATGCTATGGATTGCATCGTTTGGGCATGCAGTCTCGCACAGACTCCAGACGACGAATTACCCCCTCCCGTGCCAGGGACCAGTCCAAGAACGGATGAGAACATCAACGAAGACGAAAAAGACCGGATAAGGGCCATACAACTAGAGGAAAGCGATAGCGAGCAGGAAGGCAGTGAACAAGTGGAACCCATCACGGCCATAGAAGACAGTGATGGACAGTGCGAAGACTCGGACGCTGTCTCTACGTATATGGGCCAGTGGGGAAAGAGTCTAGAGAAAATCGAACGTTTGAAAGAAAAACAGCCAGGTCACAGTCTCGCGCAGAGGCAACTTGGTCTGCTCGCCGCTGAAATCAAACGTGTTGCCGATGAAAGGAAGAGCCAGAAAGAGCGCGCAAGATTGCGTGTGCTGGAAGAAACTAAGGAGCGCTGGATCGCGCTTGGAATGATGAGAGGGGAAGACGCCCACCTGCTAGATTCTGTCACCGGCCCTTACCATCCAAATATAGAGCGTTCCGGAGATGAATACTTCTCCAGAAAGAAAGAAGAAGAGCAACAATTGCTCGAACGAAAAGCACGCGAGTACTTCGACAACGAGTGGGTGATGGAAAAGGAAAAAGAACTCCAAGAGCTCCAAAGAAATGAAGATGCAGCCACAGACCCAGACATAAAGAAAGCAATCCATTACATGATGGAAATAACTGTCGAAGCTCTGAAGTTGAGATTTCAGAGGGAAGAAGTTCCCGGGCTTGCAAAGCTTGTACTTCTGGAAAGGAGGAAAAAGACCGTGGATATGCATTGGGTCTCTCCAGCACAAGCACAGCGAGTCAACAGCATCTGGTGTCCCCTTCCATGTCCTTGCGAGGAAATGGAGGATGACGATGAGCAGGACCTCTTCATAACGCCCTCCACTGCGCCCAAAGCGCATGGCCAATCATCCACCCCAAAACGGAAGTCTCAGAAAAGACAGAGTCAGCAATCTAGAACCCCAGTTCCAAAAAGAGGAAGAATTACCCACTTTTTCAGCCCGAGTCAAGATTAAATGATGTTCAAATTTCATATTGCAAAACAAGAATTATTGAATAAAGTTCGCATTTGGTTGAAAAATTGGCTTTCCCTGATATATGTTTCAATTTTTTCAAAAATTCGTCGAGGTTTCTTAAGAAAATGTCCATCCCAAACAAGCACCCCAGTGCCCAAGACAGGGAGGATAACGGACTTTTTTAGACCTAGCCAACAATAAAAGTCCATGTTATATGATCATAAGTCTTAAAAGAATAGAAAAAGAAAATGTTGAAATTTGTTACAAGATGATTCAAATGAAAAAAAAAATGTTAAGTACAGTCAATTCATTGTACGCCAACTGAGTTCAGTTGTGATAACAAGAACTACTGTATTT
>OX421448.1:5174700-5182200 GCA_949126865.1 Montipora capitata | reverse complement strand
AACCCGTTTACACGGTTAAATAAGCGCTCTTATGCTTGCGCTTGTTCTTGGGCTTGTGCTTGCGTCGCTAATGAAAACCAGGCTGTAATATCTCTTGTAATTTAATATATACTTATTTCGTAATTTAAAATGAACTGAACTCTGGACGCCTGGTGACGAGTATAATAAGTTCTGGAGGGAGGGGAGTCTCAAATTGCTAAAAACAAAACTGGGACTCCCCTCCCTCCAGGGGGACATATATTCCCCTCGTCACCAGGCGTCCCGAGTTCAACGGTGCCATTTTGAATTGGACACTTCGCGAGTAAAACGCTTTCTGGTTGCCATTTTAGCAGGTTAACTTACAAGTTTTACGGAGTCTGGTGGCTTCGCGTTGCTACCTGGAGATGCTTCAGTGGATTCATGGTTTAGAGAAATTTATGTTCCACGAGCCTGGCGTGTTTATTTAGCGACTGGATTCGATTTTCACGAAAAAAATCGTGCTTGTTTTGGGTCGATCGGAGTTCCTACGCTGGCTTCCGTCTCCTACCTTGTCACTATGCTACGAAGGAAGGTGAACGGGGACCATTTTTCCCGAAACTTCGTGTACGTATTAAAGACAACAACACCTCACCACATGGTAAGTTTTATCGATTTTTATTTCCATTTTCTAGCAAATTTTCAGACCTAAACTTCGCCTCATATGTTCTCTATATTTACCTACACACAGTGAGCCTGGGTTACCTGTGATGTGACTGTTGCTGTCACTTCCCCGCAGCAATCACGTGGAGCATAAATTTGACTATAGATACATATGTACGTTTTCGCCTAAGTTATTGATACCTATCATTCATCTACTCGACCAGTTTTTAGCTTTGTACTGTGGTATCCCACCCATGTAGCCTAAAAGGCTACCTATTTTTTTTTATCTTGTAAAAAAATTCGTACCAAAGAGGAACGAAGAAATTTCACCTACACCACCACGTTTTCGCGAGCTCACTCGTCCATTTTTTTTTACTCAAGCCTTCAAGGAATATATATTAACATGCAAATAAACTTTGTTCGCGTAGGATATTGTGCTACGAATATATTTTGTGGCTGGACTTACTGAAGCCAGTGAAATCTGAAAGAAAACAGTCGCGTCGGGAGATCCAGGGGAATAAAGAAATTTGCGCTTGATAAACTACGGGAACAAATTTTACTTGCATAATTAATGTTAATTCCTTGAAGGCTTGATAAATACAGTTACGATCGCGAACAGCCTACTACGTACGAAATCCTATTTACTAATAAAAGCGGAATGAAAGCGCAAAATTTTGTTTACTACAGCTTTCATTCTCGCATCTTTCAATGCTTTCCGGCTTCGGGAATGTCTGAACTTTGTCAACACGAAGGAGGCGTGACTGTGATTGGACGACTGCGTCAATGCAGTCATGCCCGGCGAACCAGGGAAATAAAGGAATTAGCGGTTGACTAACTACGGTCTGTCACCCCGGTAAGAGTCAGTTTGTTATCAACGGTCGCAGCACAAATTGTTCAGTTACAGTGCACTACAACCACGGGTAAACTTCGGAAAATGGAGAGAAATTACCAGAAAGATAAATCTATAATTTAACCAGAAGTTGTAAAAACAGAAAGAGGTTATTTCTTATTATTAATGCTACTAAATTTGCCAATGGAAACAACGAGACCCCATTAGGGGTTATCAGGAATGCAGGAATGCAATCTTCTGTTCTTAGCAAATACCTTAAAAAAAAAAAAAAAAAAATCGGGGGTCACCGTGCTCGTTTGAGAGAAAAGGAACATTTATTTCGCTATCGGTTTTAGTTTGAGCGAAATCTCTTACGTTTTGTATGCGCTCGTGCTCATGTGCGCGCGCTAATGACGCGAAAATCGTGCGGAGTAGGGATGCGCAATGCGATACTTAACAATTAGACGCGTAGCCCGCAAGGGCTACGGGTCAATAGCCCATGAGGCGAAGCCGAATGGGCTGTTGACCAGTGGCCCTTAAGGGCAAGGGGTCTAATTGATTTAGTATCACCCAACTAGTCGGACAGAAAAGGCAATAATAAAGTTAGCAAATGCAAGGTAAAGAAATATTTATTTGGGAATAAAACGAAAGAAGACTTCACGCTTTTCGCTACTTGAGGACTATTAATAATAGTCCTCTAGTAGCGTAGCCAATCAAAATACAGGATTTGCATTAGTCCTTTAGTTGGGTGATACTAATAAGGAATAACCTTAATACAAGCCTTCTGCTCAAAACTTAAAATATTCATAGGAGTAACCTTTTTGCGTGGTCTAGGTTATTAACATAAAGTTAGCCTTTTTCATGTTAACAGATAATTTATGAATCGAACAATAATTCAGAACTCTAGTCATTTCACAGTTCATAACTGATTCGAAATCATTTATGTCATCTGTAGTATAGAAAATGTTACCATCGTCAGCAAAGAGGCGAAAGGACAATTTGTTAGATGAATTGGCAATGTCATTGATATAAAATAAAAATAATAAGGGGCCTAAGGTAGACCCTTGTGGTACATCACAAGTCATCTCTAATCAACTTGACTTTTCATTTCCAATTTGAACAAATTGCTTGAGATCTTGGAGATAACTTGCAAACCAATCATGTGGCCTACCACGGATACCATATTTACAGAGTTTATCTAACAGTATTTGATGATTTACAGTGTCATGCTTTTGAGAAATCTAGGAACAGACCACAGGATACAAAACTGCTGTCAATAGAGTTAACCGAATAGAGTGTAACGTGAAGTGCTAGATTTCAATCCCATATGAACCATGTGAGCGTTAGCCCTACAGATGGAAATGGGCCCACACAAGGACAGAGAAAAACTCCGACCAGGGTGGATCCCCATCAGTACTATGAATAGCTTTATGGAACAATATACCTCTGAGCTTAACAACATTGATAATTTAGTCACATTTAAATTAAATGCTCTTTCTTTTATTAGGACGGATTAATTCATCTAATAATTATACTAGTTACACTATCTTGCTTACTTAGCAGGGGAGTGACAAGTAAGACTTTTACCGACACGGAAAACAAAGAACTGAAAAAAAAACGAGAAAATGACCAAATACTACCCATTTTCCATTTTGAAACTTAACTGATTATTGTTTGCACATAAACAGGCTTGGAAGCTAGATTTTCTCAACAGCTTTGTCTAAGACTGTATTTTCAATTTATTAAAGAAAGACTAGTTTCAAGCTTACGTTTTCATAAAATAAACAAGTATTTATAAAATCTCCCTTGCACAGTCACATCAGGTAATTTAATTTATGTACCTTATAGATTCAACCGTAAAATTATAAAAACAGTATTTAGGAAATTTACTTGTACATGTTCACCATCAGTTGTTCCTTCTCACCGCATTTCGCTTGTGTTTCCCAGAATTCCACGAGATTCCTGTGACCTTTTGGTGTTTCCGAACTTAAGACTTCGCAGATTGAGCAAAATTTAACAAGCGAAATTTTCCGATATTTTTGCCGCCATTTAAAATACTCATTGTAAGCAATGTTGTTCTTATCGAGAAAGTGCAGATAATCTGCGAGATCGTTCACTGTGTTGAAGTCAAATACGTTGATATAAGAACCAGGAATTGCAAGTTTTGTGTAGTTTGCACCTCCCATTACAACTGGTATGACATTCTCTTCTCCTATGTAAAGAAAAAAAAATAAAGCAATGAATATGGTAGGTTAGACAGTTATGAAAGAATGTTTATTATTTGTACCAAATGAAATTTAAAAGCATTCAGGCGGCGGCGTGGGGGCCAGCAACGGCAGAGTGACATCGATAGGCCAAACCCTGTGAGAAGCCCATTGTCCGACTAACTCCATCGTCACGCCTTAAGACACTCTTATGATTGGACATTGGAATGTACGGAACTTGTACAGGGGAGGGGCAGCAGCGCAGGTAGCTAGACAGATGGAGGGATACAAAGTGGACATATTGGGGATTAGTGAGTGTAGATGGACAGGAGCTGGGAGACAGAGGATAACATCAGGACAGACAGTGTTGTATGCTGGTGAAGAAAAGGTGCACGAAGATGGTGTGGCCATTATGATGAGCAAGCGAGCAGAGAGAGCCCTCATGGAGTGGACCCCGGTGAGCGAACGGATCATTACAGCTAGATTTTACTCCCGCTTCAGGAGGCTGTTAGTGATAGAGGTCTACGCGCCACACAACGAGAGGGAGAAAGACCACTTCTATGAAGAACTGCGGCAGACAATAGACGGATGCAAAAGAAACGATATTGTGGTACTGATGGATGACTTTGACGCTTAGGTGGGAGGAGACAACAAAGGATAAGAGAGTTGCATAGGGAGACATGGGATGGGAGACAAGAATGACAACGGAGAGAGGCTGTGTGATTTTTCTGTGGCAAATGGCCTGGTCATAACAGGAACATTGTTTCAACACAAAGATATTTACGAAGCAACACGGGTCTCGGCAAATGGGAGAGTGAAGAATCAGATTGACCATCTTTTGATCAGTAGGCGGTTGAAATCTGCAGTCCTCGACACTAGAGTGCAGAGGGGGGCCAATGTCAACAGCGATCACTACCTCGTCAGGGCTAGGATTCGGCTGAAACTCAGCAAGTACGCCAACATGGAAAAGTTCAAGCCCAGGTTCAACACGAACAAGCTGAAGGATAAACACACAAAACGGATGTACTGTGAGGCAGTGGGGCAGAGGTTAGAGGAGAACAGAGGAAAGGACAAAGAAGAGGTAGAGGAGTTGTGGGAGGAACTGAGGAAGGCATTCCTGGAGTCAGCGGAGGAGGTCCTTGGGTTCCAAAAAGGAAAGAGAAAAGTCTGGATCAGTCAGCAAACGTGGAAGGTAATGGACGAAACGAAGGAAATCAAGACACAGCTGGACAGTACTAAGTCAGAGAGGATACGGAACAAGATCAGGGAGCAGTACAGGGACAAGAGAGAGGACAAGAGGAAATGGATAACAGAGAAGTCCCAGGTAGCACAGACAGCAGCAGAGAACGGGAGAGCTAAGGAGTTGTACGACATCACCAGCCAGTTGAGCGGCAGGGGGCCGAGGAAGACAGCGGTAGTTACCAACAAGGAGGGAAGACTTCTCAAGAGTAAGGAGAAAAGGCAGGCAAGATGGAAGAAGCACTTTGAGGGAGTCTTGAATAGGGAGGCACCACCAAACTCACCGACAGATGAAGAAGTGGGGGAGGGGGAGCTGGACATCGATACGGAACCACCAACAGAGAAGGAAATTAAAAGGGTGGTGCAAACTCTCAAGAATGGGAAGGCACCAAGAATCGACCAGATAACAGCAGAACTGTTGAAGGTTGATACATAAAGCACCTGTGTGGAACTCGGGCACCTCTTTGAACTGATTTGGCGGGAAGAGAAAGTGCCGGAGCAGTGGACACAGGGCCTGATATGTAAGATATCGAAGAAAGGGAATCTACAGCAATGTGGAAACTGGCGAGGAGTGACACTCCTACCTATTGCTAGCAAGGTGATGGGAAAGATTCTGATAAGCAGAATACAAGATGGTGTGGGCCACAGGCTGAGGAAAGAGCAGGCAGGATTTAGATCGGGGAGAGGTACAGTCGAGCAGATCTTCATCAGTCCTACGCAACATTTTGGAACAAGTGGACGAATGGAATGCAACTATGTACTTTCATTTTGTGGACTTCGAGAAGGCGTTCGATTCGGTGCACAGAGACAGCCTGTGGAGAATCATGAAAGCATATGGGATTCCAGACAACTTAATAGGATTGGTGAAGGCGCTGTATGACGGATTTACATGCGCAGTGATTGATGAAGGAGAAGTAACGGAGAGATTCCCGGTGGTCACCGGCGTGAAGCAGGGATGTTGCATGTCGGGATTTTTGTTTCTCATGGTCATTGACTGGGTGATGAGGAAGACGGTGGACGGACAGAGAACAGGTATCAGATGGGACTTTACAATGCTGCTGGAGAACATTGACTACGCAACGACCTGCTTCTACTAACATCAAGGGCAGAACTACATGCAGGAAAAAAGAGCCCGGCTAGAGGAGAATGCAGGCAGGGTAGGCTTGAAGCTAAACCCACAGAAGTGCAAGTGGATGAAGGTCAACAGCCGGAATAACGAGGGACTGAGAGTGAGAGAGAGCATGGTGGAGGAAGTGGACAGTTTCACCTACCTGAGGGCGCAAGTGACTAAGGACGGAGGAGCAACATTGGACAACAAGAAGAGGGCAGCACTGGCGTATGCAAGCCTCAACAGGCTCATTGATATCTGGAGCGCAAGAAACATCAGTAGAAAGACAAAGGCAACGCTTTTCAAGACGTTAGTGCTTTCAGTGCTTCTCTATGGCTGTGAAACATGGAAGATGACAAAGGGAGAGGAAAGAGACTTAATATCTTCCAGACCAAGTGCCTTAAAAGAATCTTCCGCATCAGATGGCATCAGCATGTTCCAAACAAGGAAGTGCTGGAGATGGCAGGAGCAGTACCAATTAATGACGAGGTGAGAAGGAGGAGATGGTGCTGGATTGGACATGTCCTGAGAAAAGAGGCAAATAGCAACTGTGCTGTTGCCCTTGGATGGAAGCCAGAGGGGAAGAGAAGCAGAGGCAGACCCAAGACTACCTGGCGTCGCACTGTAGAGAAGGAGAGAGACAGACAAGGATGGAGCACATGGGTAGGAGCGAGGCAGGCCGCACACAACCGCTAGCAGTGGAAGGAAGATGTTCGAGCCTTGTGTGCCTCTGGCACAAGGAGAATTAACTTAATTGAAAAGCTTCACACCAGCAGCCAGTTTTCCAGCCCGCTCGTCCAGGACAACAAACCAAATTTTAAATTTTAATTTAATATTTGTCACCACAGAAACTTTCCCAACTTCGTTCCCAGGGTCTCTCTTCTCTGTCTCCATTGTCGTCAACGCAACCCATTCTCAAACGATTGTCGTTAATTCGTAATTTGCTCAGAATGTGCTATTATCGTTAATTTAGACTGAAATGGATTATTTCGACTGAAATGGATTATGGGAAATAGTCATAGATTTTTTAAAAGACAACCCAAGTGTATGGACACAGGACTTGAACTCGTCACCTAAGCACTTGACCACCACATCACCGGCTGCTCGGGGCCAATATTTTAATTCCCCGCAGATTGCTCGGAGGTGGATAGCAAAGGATATCCGGAGTTTGAGTAGCCAATCAGCGCGCGCGTTCAACGCTATTCACTGTTTTAGTATACACTAATGCTGTCTGTGTTATTACTCGGCAACAAACAAGATTAAACAGTGCAAAGGGTCGGTTTCCAAACTTCAGGATAAAGCTAAACATTTTAAAATCAAAGCTTAGGATCAAATCATTAATCTAGGTTACGCATAATTACTTTTTAGCAGCGATCTTCTATGGGAGACTTAAATAAGTGGGGTTTTTTTCAATTTGGCGGTGTCTTGATCTTCAGTGATGAAGTAGAAAGAAGCGGTTCCTAAAGAGTAGAAACTCCGGGTTCAAATCCAATCCACGGATA
>OX421448.1:5154700-5157200 GCA_949126865.1 Montipora capitata | reverse complement strand
TTCATTTTTATGTGACTCTCCCGACTCTGTACATAAAAATACTATATGAACTACTTCCGGACACGTCATGTAGTGAAAGGGCAATTGGGTCACGCTTTATCAGCTGACCCAGCGTGACCTAATTTGAGCGGGAAATTGAAGAGCGCCCGATCGCAGGAGATTAAGAGGTTAAGGCGTGCTATATCTAGGCAGTAAAGGTGAAAAGAAGACTGAAGGTAAGGACCACACATTTGATCTTGTTTATTTGGGGTTGTTAATGTAGCTGAGCTGAGGCTTGATTATACTATGCACGCCATAAATGCCAGAACTCGCGAAAGGAAAGGGTGTTGTGACTGCTGTCTGTGAGCCGAACGGAGGTTGCCGTTGATATTTGTTTTCTTTCTCTTCCTGGAAAATTGACTAGTTGGCGATTTGATATGTATATGTTGATGGCTTGCACTAAAATGTCCTGGCCAAAAATTAGAAACCCTGCGTTTGCCAATTGAGATATTGTGTGAGATGTGTTTGTCTGCTTAATTTGGTTCCGGGGGGAGGAGGGGGAATTCCGTCAATTCCATGCCAATTGAAAAATAGAATTAAAAGATAGTCAAATGCTCCGGGGTAAATTGGTAAGAGGCAAATAACCCCCACCCTGCGATGGACTTACTGGGACAATGTCCCAGTAATGAGGGGAGGGGGGAGGTGGGCACAGCTGGAATTGACTGGCACATTAAAAGAGATCAGCCTGGGTGTGGCTTGAGGTTATTTCATCCCTAAAAGATTCCACTTTAAGACTACTGATAAATGTTAACTGAAAGTTAGCAAATGAAGACATTACAATGTTACCCTTTCTTTCTTTCTTTTTAACTTGCAACTCCAAAAGATACATTGACAGTGAAAAATGTTTCCGGTTCATCCCAAACAACCAGAATTGGAGTAAAATCCGGCATTTTCATCGCTAAGGGAGACTTCGGGCATCACCTTTCATTCAATATGAGAATTCCCACTGGGGCGCGGCAGGGTAACAACTCGGCCCAGTTCCTCTCGCCTGGTGTACTGTACACTTCTTACAGTGTATGTTCCTCGTCTGGAAATCCATTTTTTGTCCTTTCGTGGGGGGAGGTTGTCAGCACTCTCGTTTATATAAAATGGTGCAGCATGAATCTATGGGATAGAAGGACTGAAAGATGTTTCAAGTCCGTACTGCGCAGTCTCAGCAAAAGCCCAATGTTTATAAGTAAAACAAGTACAGTCTAATGTATGAATCGATATTATTCGTTACGAACCCCACGTACCTTATCTAATTCTTTTTGAGCAGCGTCATCAATAATTATTTTTACAGCTTCAAAATTGTTTAATCAAATCGTATGAGAAAGATTCGAATCCATAATAGGAGGTTGACATGAAACTTTGAATTAAATGTACTTCATGTGACTGGTTGCAAAATGTTTTGCATTTTGTGATGTCTGACATGAAGCAAAACAGACAAACCTAACTAACCTCCCAAGAGTACGCAGTACGGACTGGAAATCATCTTCATTTGAGAAACTATTCGACTGCCGGACAGGGAGCATTTACGATTTCGTGTCCGGAAGCTGTTGGAAAAACACTGCAATTTTTAATCTAAAACACTGCAATTCCCGGAAGAAACAAAACACTAGTATTTCCATGGTAATCATACCCTTGAGCCGTGTAAACAAGAACAGCGTCGCCTAGGATGGTTAAACTCGAATATTTTGATTGGAAAGACGTACTAATCGGGAAATATTGTCCGGAAGCTGTTGGAAAACACTGCAATTCCCGGAAGAACCAAAACACTAGTATTTCGGTGGTAATTGTACCCTTGAGCCGTGGAAACAAGAACAGCATCGCCTGGGATAGTATAGCTCGCATATTTTGAGTGGAATGACTTAATATTCGGGAAAATGTTCGATTGCCGGACACGGAGTATTTACGATTTCCTGTCCGGAAGCTCGCGGAGAGCTTCAAAGTTGAAAACATCAGTATTACCGGGTGCCGAGCACACTACAATTCACATTACGGTGGAAATAGTGACGGTTTCAGCCATGGGAACATGGATTTGATATTATTAACTGAAAATCAAAAAAAAAATTGACTGCCGGACACGGAGTATTTTCAACAACCTGTCCGGCTGCCGGACATATAGACACAGCGTTTCCATAAATATTCGATTTTTTTTTCTTCGTTCAATTGAAAAGGAAAACGAACGCGTACGTCCCAGGACGCAATGGCGCACTCTGGATACATCACTGAGCTGGAATATTTAACAAATTTAATATACAACAGGCTACATACCTAAATGATCCCAGTACTTTTCCGTGAGGTAATCCTTACAAAGAGCATTTTCAAAAGACAGGTAGAACTTGTACCTCTTAATAATGTTTGTACAAAGTTCATTTCGTGGACAAATTCTTGGTTCACCAAATTCTCCTGAGCATGATCCGAACACATCAACTGCAATGTATTTTTGAAGCTCATGGACAAACGTTTTCCTAGGCTG
>OX421448.1:5122200-5127200 GCA_949126865.1 Montipora capitata | reverse complement strand
CTTTTCAACCCATAGATCTACAGACTTCCGGTACCGAATTAATAGGGCACTAAAAGCAAGAAACCAGAATCATCCGCAATTCGCGAGGATTTAATACATTGAACTTATCCACTGAATTTGGTTTCGTAGTGTTTATCCGCTGGATAGCAATATCCACTTTTTGAACAATCGAGGGCTGGTTCTTGATTATCATAAAGTCTTCTTATTGGAAAATCCCCGTAAATAAATGATCATAATTGAAATTTGTTTGTTGTACATGGTCAAGTTTATGTAAAGTAATAATGTTTGAAATGTATTGAACAAACAAAGTTATGTTTTACTGTCTTTCCATTAAGTCTCACTCTCCGATGTTAAGGCCTTGAAAATACTTTTATGTCCATTCATGTACATAAAAAAAGTTAGTTGAAAGAGAGCATCCATATTTAATCTTACAGTTCCTCTTCGTTGTTTTATTATTATAGCTTTATGCAGGACCGTATAGGAACGCAAGGGCAAGGAGAACTCGATTAGAGCAACAACAGATCGATAGAAATATCCCTTTTGACGAAGCAGATCATTCGGAGGACACTGATAGCTTGAAACCTGTTGATTTGCAAGAAATTACGGTGACGGCAGCTCAAGAACGCCTTGACATGAGCAGTGGTTATCATGCTGCAAAAATACTTCCGGTTGGTGTCCGTGGTACCAAGAACGTCTGGTGCTTAAGTTCCCCAGTGAGATCACAACCACGCGGTGTATTCTACCTAGGGGCCAACCATTTTACTTTGGTGGGGTGGGTGATTTTGAAAAAAGATATCCTGCAAGTGAATATGCGTAAGAAAAAGATTCCTGCACAAGACCATCGTCCCAAAAAAAATCCACGCACGTACAATGGGCAGGAAAAAAAATTCTGGTAAGATTTTCCCTGTGCTGACGGAGTGAACTTTTGTATCAGCAAACTGTTAAAAGACTTTAGCATCTGGACTTGGGTATTTATATGAAAGAGGTATTCATAGGAATAGCACAATAATGTGTTCCCCTCAGATTGCATTTTCTTTAAATTTATAGCACTCGTGGTTACAAATCTTGGTACATTTTTGTTAAATTCAAGATCACGGCTGGTGTTGTGATCTGGTGTTGTGCACTCTAAATCAAGGAATAAAGTAAACTTTATTGTGGCCCTCAAAAACAATTACGTACAAATATAGATTATACAACTAATAACAATAAAATATATCATTTCCAAAGAAAATTTAAGACGAAATATAATAAATGAATAATTAATAAAAAGACATTATAACTAAAAAAATAAATACAGCATAAGCATCTCAGCCTTTTGTTCAGCTAGAAAGGATTTAAAAACATTATGCTTAAAACTTGCTAGCGAGCCATTATTTCTAATATGGGCATTCATGCAATTCCAGTCCTTTATAGTCCTAATAGTGAAAGTACGACCTCCTTCTGTTTTCCCTTTATACTTGGGGCACATCAGATTTATGTTTGAATGTCTAGTGGCTCGATTATAAATTTCTGAATTTCTAACTAATAGACTACTTAAATAACTAGGCGTAATATAATTGTGGACCCGCTTATACACTAGTGCGCATCTCTTAATTAGAGAGTTTAGTAAAAGGGAGCCAGTTTAGATTATTGAATAATACGACTGATGGTGTAAGTCTTACAGCATCGAGTATAATGCGTGCCGCTCTTTTCTGAAGTTTTAAAATACTTTGAAGATGTTCGACATTGCAGCTGAACCATACCATACTCCCATACAGGAGGGTGGGCTTTATAACACCATTGTAATAGGTTTCCCTTTGACGTTGCTTAAGAAACGGGCTAATATGCTTTAAGGGTCCTATGCGTTTGGAAAGTTTCTTACATAATTCATCGATGTCTGATTCGTAGTTCATTTGACTATCTATAACTACTCCTAAAATCTTATAAGAAGAGACTTGTTCAATAACGGAGTCATCAATCTTGACATCTAAACGTAGGGGTGTGACATCATCAAGCTTAGCAGGAATGCGCTTTCCGTGCACTAAAAGGGACTTTGTTTTTATCTTGTTGATGAACATTTTGTTGGAAGACGCCCATCCCTGAACCACATCAAGATCGGAAATTAAACGTTGGGTCATCGAGCATAGATTCGAGAAATGCGTACTTCGGTTATTATAGTGTCGTCAGCGTAAATGTCCACAGTTGAATTTGTTAGATATAATGGAATGTCATTCACAAATAACAAAAACTGCGGGACCTAAGACAATTCGTTGCGGTACCCCTTGCTTGATAAGTAGAGAGTCCGATCTTTGACCATCAATACTGAGAAACTGTTGGCTACCAGAAAAATATGGTTCAAACCATGACAGAGAAGTATACAAAAATTTGGTTTTATCAACGGAGTTGATAATGTAAATTGGCCACCGTACAGAGATTCTAAAAGCTGACGTTTCGAGCGTTAGCCCTTCGTCAGAGCGAATCGAGGGATTATGGGTTACGTGTAGTTTTTATAGTAGAGTAGGAGCTACGCTATTGGTGGTAACATGGCAACGTGAAAAATAGGAATATATTAGTTAAATGAAAAGCGTTCGTTAATACCGTGAGGATTAAGGGTGCCGATTTGAAAGATGAATTTTTGTTCCAGATTCTTGCGGCTTTCCGTCGTACCTAGATGTAGGGAAAGGCTGCAGATAGCCATGTGTTTTTTGGAGTGGTTAGGCAGATTAAAATGGCGAGCGACTGGCTTAGATGCATCCTTGTCATTCTTCTCAACATCGCGAAGGTGTTCGCGGAATCGGTCACCTAGTCGTCTACCTGTCTCACCAATGTATAATTTATTGCATAACGTACAGGTTATGCAATAAATGACATTTGCGGAGGTACATGTGAAACGATCGGTGATCTTAACTGATCGCTTAGGTCCCGATATCTTGCTAGTGTTAACAATGAAAAGACAAGTTTTGCATCGTGAGCGCGCGCATTTGAAAGTGCCGGGTTGCTCGTGAGTTTTGAGCGCGCCTCTAACTAAAAAGTTGCCTACGTTTTTGTCGCGTTTGAATGAAATAAGTGGAGGTTGCGAAAAGATTCTACCAGTCCCGGGATCATTTTGGAGTAATTTAAAATTACTAAGAATGATGCTTTTGACTGCGTGATTATGAGGATGGAAAGTGAGGGTGAATGGAATTTTGTCATTCTTATCTTTTTGTGACGTTTGTAGTGATGACTGTCGATCAGATTGTTGGGCGCGATGATGGCCCGCTTTGACCACAGAGACAGGATAGCCACGTTTTTTGAAGAACTGGCACATCTCCTCTGATTTGCTGGAAAAATCGGAGTCAGCACTACATAGACGTTGAAGTCTAAGAAATTGAGAATAAGGAATGGAGTTCTTGACATGTGATGGATGTGACGATGAATACAACAAATAACTGTGTGAATCAGTAGGTTTGTAGTGCACACTAGTACATAGCTCGTTGCCTCTAATAGAAACTTTGATATCTAGGAAAGCTCACGATGCAAAACTTGTCTTTTCATTGTCAACACTAGCAAGATATCGGGACCTAAGCGATCAGTTAAGATCACCGATCGTTTCACATGTACCTCCGCAAATGTCATTTATTGCATAACCTGTACGTTATGCAATAAATTATACATTGGTGAGACAGGTAGACGACTAGGTGACCGATTCCGCGAACACCTTCGCGATGTTGAGAAGAATGACAAGAATGCATCTAAGCCAGTCGCTCGCCATTTTAATCTGCCTAACCACTCCAAAAAACACATGGCTATCTGCGGCCTTTCCCTACATCTAGGTACGACGGAAAGCCGCAAGAATCTGGAACAAAAATTCATCTTTCAAATCGGCACCCTTAATCCTCACGGTATTAACGAACGCTTTTCATTTAACTAATATATTCCTATTTTTCACGTTGCCATGTTACCACCAATAGCGTAGCTCCTACTCTACTATAAAAACTACACGTAACTCCGTTGATAAAACCAAATTTTTGTATACTACTTCCCCACCGACGCAGCACCACAGTTTCTTTAGAAACTACCCCTTCATTCATGACAGAGAAGGACCACTCACTCTATACAGGCGCAGTTTCGTAAGAAGCAATTGATGATCAACAACGTCAAACGCTTTTCTGAAGTCTGCAAAAACCATACCAGAAAGCTTGTCTTCATCTAGATTGAAAAGGATTTGGTCAGAGCGGACTCGGTGGAGTGCCCTGCGCGGAAAGCTGATTGCAATTCATGCAGTAAGCCAGTTTTCTCGAGGTAATCCATAAAGGAGGCAGCAACGTGCTTTTCACAGACTTTAGACAATATGGAGAGCACAGAGATCGGTCTAAAATTGTCCCGACAGTCTTCTGAGCCATCTTTAAAGAGAGGTGTGACGCGCGCCATTTTCCATTCCGTTGGAAAACAGCCACTCTGTATAGACAAATTGATCAACCTCGTCAAACGGGTGGAACCAGCTTTAGAACTTTCACACTAATTTTATCCGATCCAGTAGCCTTCGAAGATGACAAGCTTTCAATCAATTTCTGAGTCTCATGTACTGTTATGAGAGGAATATTGAACTGATTGACAAAAATTATCGACGGTCGAGGAAACAAACTCCTCAAGCTTTGAAGAGTCAAAGGAAACAGATGAAGTTTGGTTTTGCTTAAAGGGAAAGTACGGTCTAGAAAATTTTTCTCTGAATTGAAAGTTCTTTACCTGTATTGTCATACTTGACTACTCATTTGGACTAAATGTGTTTAAATAGCCAACAATAACGCTTTAAAAATAGGCAAATTTAAATTGAAATCCGCCATCTTTGTTTTTGTGTATGCAAACGAGGCTATGTCGTAGCAGTAGTCAAGGATTTCTCCAGATAACTAAATGTACTTGATGTGAAGAAGAAAACACAGGCGAGGAGAGCAATGCTTTGTAGACTTGAATCTTAATCCAGAGGCTAAATTGTATTGATATTGGCTCCACCTCTGAACAGATTTACCTCGTGGTCGTTAAAC
>OX421448.1:5112200-5114700 GCA_949126865.1 Montipora capitata | reverse complement strand
TAGTATGAAGCGACTAGAAATATTTCTACTCCCCCCTCGATGGGATGCCAGTCCATCGCAGGGTTACTCCCAGCATTAAATTCGCCGGTACCCATTTATACACCTGGGTGGAGAGAGGCACTGTGAGAGTAAAGTGTCTTGCGTTCTTGTACCGCTCACTTCTGAAAGAGCATGTATGATTCCTGCCGTGATTTGAAATCTGTGTCACACAGACCGATGTATGTCATGGGGCAAGAATTTTTATCTCTGTAATTACAGGCGGATTTTGTTTCATCAGAAAATTTTGAAGATTTGTAGATTTCAGCTTTGTTGTGGTTCGAAATGACGGTTTTGACGTTGCTCATGCAGCTGCAGTTTGAGGGTGTTCCGGTTGGAGATTTTGTTGAGAGGATTTGATTTGGGTAAGTGATGGTCAGTGAGAGACAGGAGTTGTTTCTACGTTTTTGCTGTATGGTGGATTCAACTATGTGATGTTCCTTTGACGGTTTCTGCGTGGTTGCGGTGGTTCGAGATGTGTTTCCATGTAAGAGAGGTTATACTTGTAACCACTTTTGTTCAGTGCATCTTGGTATGCTTGTTTGGTCTCATCGAAGCTAGACTGCGAGCAGTCCCTTCGTAAATCAGTCGAGCGGCCCACTTCTCTGAGGAAGTCGTGTTTTGTCATGCAAGCGAATAGAAAGACCGAGGGAGGCTTGGGAAAAGGAGAGAAAGAAGGCACTGCACCCTTTTCTGTAACCGACACGTCAAGAATTTCCCGTTGCACCAGCAACGGGAAATTCGGATTGGTCCGTTGACAATGGACCGCTGCCAGATTTTTTTGACGAGTTAATTTCTTCTTGTCAGATTGTGCTTTTCGATTATCATTGGAAAAAGATACGCATGATATAGCTTTTGCGGTAGATTTCGATCATTTATCCCTTCATTTGGGAACATTGAATCCTAACAAGAGCAGAAACTTGTTTTCGAAGTTCTCCTATCGCGTAAGTATGTTATGGCTGTGCTACCAACTGGTTTCGGCAAGACCACATTCATTTATGAGAGCTTTGTCCTCTTAAGGATACGGGTGACCATAGCTATAGAATGCGAGAAGGCTCTTTCTTAGCCAAGACTACGCGGGCACGAGTGTGTTACAATATGCGCGACCCACGCCACTCGAGCTGGTAGCCTGGACCCGAGATAGAGGAAAAAACTGGTCAGATTTACGGTAAGTAAAAATTAAAAGTGAAATAATTCTAGTTGAGTTTGAATGCACACAAACAGCAGCATGATGCTTGAACTATATGTATAAAACATTTTTGATGCTTAATTAAGGAGTGGTCATTATTTATAGGAGGAGAGGGGAAATTGCAAATAGGGGAAGGATCATTAATTTTTATGCTGGAAAAAAGGGAGAGCAACGGACTTATGGGCGAGGTTGGGTCAGGAAATCTTGTGCATAGTATTTCCCTGTTTGCGCCAGCTCTACCTCACTAAATATTGACCGGTCCCTAACGAAAAGGTACCATCAATTAAAATCGACTGCAGAAAAACTAATGTCTCAGTCAGGGTTTGCTACTTCTTGTCGAGCAGATTCATTTAAAAATACAGTTGCCCTTGATTTTAAATTGGTTTATTGTCAATTGAATTAATTATCTCAGTTGAAGCTGGCCATTCCAGATCTAAAAGGAAGTGTCAGGAGCCCATCTGGAGCGTGCAACTTCCATACAGCGTCTGTGAAACGGCGTTTTCACAAGTAGGTTTATTTTTCGGACTAGCCCTTCCCGCGAATTAGGTCAAAAAACAAAGGCAGTTCCGGTTCGGTGACCCTATGACGTCAGCTTAATTTCTTGTAATTGGTCAACGGGCTCCTGTGGGAGTCTCATACGCGGGAAATTCAATCTAAAAATAAATCGGTCTGTGAAAACGCCGTTACACGATCACAGTAGAGTTGTAGGCTCCGGGTCATGGGTTCCTGGAAGTGTATGATAATATACATAAAAGGCGTTGTGGGCACCCCTTTACTCATGAAAACTTCAATGTATACATTTATGACGAATTTCTCAACGTAGGGCAACTTCGAACCATCCCATGACTTTCAAGTTTCTTTTTATGGAGGCTTAAAGATATGGAAAACCAAGATTTAGAGGAACCTGGTGTTGCAGATGCAGACGAATTTACAAGTAAGGATGGCAACACTAAAGGGCATGGCATTCAGGAAATCGCTGGATCATGTTGATCTATAGAGGAAGCTTTCCCAGTCCAGTCTTGGTGGTGTGTTCCTTACATTCGTACTCGTGGGTTTTGATTTCATGGTGAGTGCAAGCCCTGATGACAATTCAGTTGACAACTATTCTGAGCAAAAATAAGAACGTTTAATACAATCTCTGTAAACAGTTTACATCTAACACACGATTTTAGAAAAAATCAGGACTTCAACGGGGTTTGAACCCGTGACCTCGCGATACCGGTGCAACTCTCTAACCAACTGACCTATGAAGCCACTGATGTTGGGAACTGGTCT
>OX421448.1:5099700-5102200 GCA_949126865.1 Montipora capitata | reverse complement strand
TCACCCTCCAGAACTCAGTGGGTAAAATTTCATTTGCTAAACTGCAGGAAAGGAATGTTGCTTTCAGGTAAGCAGGCATTCATGGGGAGGAAGTGAAATACAGCTCCCTAATGACGACTGCATGAGAGGCTAGGTGTGTTTTGTAAGCTACCTTTTTTATACTGGAATGATCTCTTACCAGCCACCCATTAAACAGTAATCATTCATCCAACATGACTTAAAGCCACTAAATTATTAGGCCTGGTTCAGACACCGTACTTCACATGAGCCGAATCAAATTCAAATTTAGACCGACCGAAATTAATTAATCCTGTCTGAATTGATTCAGACGCCAAAATAATTGCGCCGAAATTAATTCACAGAAGCATACTATGACTGAAGAAAATTGCAAAGTTGTAATAATTTCTGCATTTGATTTGGCTCAAGTGAAGTACGGCGTCTGGATCAAAGCCGCTCCACAGCCATAATTCCCGGCTAAGCCAGGTGGGAAGAATTGCTTGGCCGATCCGAATTAGACCGGTCATTCTGAATTGATTCAGACGCCATACATTACATGAACTTAATTCATTGAATTCGATTCTGTTCATGTGAAGTACGGCATCTGAACTGGACCTAATTTTCTCCAATTCACCTGAATCTTCAATTCGGCATGATGAATGAAACAACGTTGAGTGACTGCTCTCATTTTTGTTTTAACTAGTATGACAGTTATAAATTTGGACCTTGACGATATTATGATGGAGGTGGATTGGTAGGTTGTGAGTCTTCCTTGGTGACCACATGATGTTAAACCATTTTAGGTTCCCCTCCCTCCCCCCTTTTTTGCTTACCATTGTCTGATTGACCCATAATTTTGAGTTTTAAAAAAACAATTGATGTGAGGAATGCTTCGAATGACACAGTAAAATATTTTTTTAAACTTTTAATCTGAAATATCAACATTGATTTTTGCCCGTACAGAATTTTAGTTTCAACTTCAACCCCAGAGTAAACAGGACACTTTGCCACAGGAAAGGCATTGGGAGGAAAATTCTCTCTACATACATACATACATACATACATACATACATACTTAATTGACCGCTCCCCATAGGGGCTTTTCAGGGCCAATGAAACACAATCAACGAAACGACAGAACACAACAACAAATGTTAAGAATCCCAACTGGTCGGAGGCAAACCAGTTGGCTATTTACAAGTGCAGCCGGGAAGTTGAACCAGGGACTACCAGGAACAAATTCAACCAGTGATTAGAACGGGTCTTGAACCCAGGATCTCCAGATCTCAAGGCAAGTGCTCTAACCACTGGGCCACACTGCCTCACACTCACTCTCTACTAGTTTCTGCCCTTTCCTGCCACTCCACTTTTTCGGCAGCTTGAAACTGTTTTCCTTTTAAGATCAATTCTGATTTTCTTTTTGCATTTTTTTTTTACTCCGACCGACGGACCCAAAATTAAGAAACACATTCACCAACTAATGGGAAAAAAATGGTGATGGTGTAACAATAGTAAAATTAATCATTACTGCTCATTAAACCTAATTAGTAAGAATACCTGGCAGCACAAAACGCATCAAAGAATCTGCATCCTCACTTAGCAACAAGTTGTGTAGTTTTGTTACAAAACCACTCTCTTCAACAAACATCAGTCCATTCTGCCCAGAGTTGGCCAGCTCCTTCAAAAGCTCAAGGCAACTCAGCCGCATCAGTGGGTCATCGGTATCCAACTCTTTGGTTAGTTTTTCTAAAATTCCACATTTTTTGCAGCCTTCGAATGCTTTATCAGACAGAGCTTGAATGTGGATTGTCAGGTCATAAACTCTGCAACGAATGATGCTGTTTTTCTGAAGCAACGACTCCAATTCGCTCTGAATTTGATGTTGAAACACGAGCTCGAGCCCCGAATCATGTTTTGCTACGTTAATGAGAATTTTACTTGCCTCTTTTGCAGGAGTGCTATCGTCATCCAAAGAACGAGTTATGTAAACTAACAGATCCACGTTGTCAAGGAGAGCTAGAAGGCCGTTGATAGAAGCCGAGCATTTTGCCAGCTCGCCAAAACAAAAGTCGCGGACCATATACACGGGATGATTCAAGCCTTCAATGACATAATCTCGGTAATTCTTTATGATCGCATCCGCTTTTTCCACAGACAGCAACTTTGTCAAGATCCTTGTGCAGAGCAAGATTTGTTCAGCATTTTTCGTGTTCAAACAGCCGAAAAGTAAATATGCGGGAACGAGCGGTGCTATTTCGCGGAGGTTATAGGAAGGGCTATTAACAAGAGCACTTAGATCCTGTAAAGCTTCCATCAGCTCTTGGCCAGATGAAGATGAAATCCGGTGAACAACATCTTCGCACGTTTGGGCGGCCATCTTTGGTACCTCTAGAAGCCCGCTGTCACCATGAACCGGATTGCTATATCAAGTAAGACCACTCAGAACATCCTTGTCTAATCATCCCACTGAAGCTTTCACAAAATACCGGTAATAGGGTATTTT
>OX421448.1:5094700-5097200 GCA_949126865.1 Montipora capitata | reverse complement strand
ACACAGTGAGCCTGGGTTACCTGTGTGTAAACTGGCGACTAAGAGCGTTGAATTTGTCTTCCAGGACAGAAGACATCGCTTTCACAACTTCTTGCGTGGTCATTTTGAGTTATAAGTGAAGTTGTCGTTCTTAGCGTTCGACCTGAAGGAAGAACCAGTACAATGAACACCCTATTTATATCAAATAGCTCGTATGCAAATACGAGTACTATCAATTCATCGGGGACATGAATTGTGCTGGAATGCACAAACAGATTCTTAAGGAAACGTGCAGAAAACAAATATCTGCTAAACTGCGTACCGCAGATATTTTTATATTCAACTTGGCTGCAGTTTGTCGTACGAGGCGACTAAGGCAGTCCCGGTCCTCCTTGGTAGGGGGTTGAGCAGCAGGTTGAATCCCTGCTCCTGTAAAATCTCAATATGTTACAGAAACCACGGACAACTCAGCAATCAATGATTCAGGCGGCGACGTGGGGGCCAGCAACGGCAGTATGACGTCGATGGGCCAAACCCTGCGAGAAGCCCAGCGTCCTACCAACTCCATCGTCATGCCTAAAGACACTCTTGTGATTGGACATTGCAATGTACGGAGCTTGTACAGGTGAGGGGCAACAGCGGGGGTGGCCAGAGAGATGGAGGGATACAAAGTGGAGATATTGGAGATTAGTGAGCGTAGATGGACAGGAGCCGGAAGACAGAGGATAACATCAGGACAGACAGTGTTGTATGCTGGTGATGAAAAGGTGCACGAAGGTGGTGTGGCCATTATGATGAGCACGCGAGCAGAGAGAGCCCTCATGGAGTGGATCCCGGTGAGAAAATGAATCATTACAGCTGTATTTTACTCCCGCTTCAGGAGGCTGTTAGTGATACAGGTCTACGCGCCTTACAAGAGGGAGGAAGAAGAAAGACCACTTCTATGAAGAACTGCAGCAGGTGATAGATGGATGCAAAAGAAACTATATTGTGGCAGTGATGGGTGACTTAAACGCTAAGGTGGGACGAGATAACGAGGGATAAGAGGGTTGCATAGGGAGACATGGGATGGGAGACAAGAATGACAACGGAGAGAGGCTATGTGATTTTTCTTTGGCAAATGGCCTGGTCATCACAGGAACATTGTTTCAACACAAAAGATACTCACAAGGCAACATGAGTCTTGGCAAACGGGAGAGTGAAGAATCAGATTAACCATCTTTAGATCAGTCGGCGGTTGAAATCTGCAGTCCTCGGCTCCAGAGTGCAGAGGGGGGCCGATGTCAACAGCGATCACTACCTCGTCAGGACTAAGATTCGGCTGAGACTCAGCGAGTATGCCAACATGGAAAGGTTCAAGCCCAGGTTCAACAAGGACAGGCTGAAGGACAGAGGCACAAAAGGGATGTAATGTGAGGCAGAGGAGCGGAGGTGAGAGGAGAACAGAGGAGAGGAGAAAGAAGAGGTAGAGGAGTTGTGGGAGGCACAGAGGAAGACATACGTGGAGTCAGCTGAGAAGGTCCTTTGGTTCCAAAAAGGCAAGAGCAAACCCTGGATCAGTCAGCAAACGTGGAAGGTGATAGACGAAAGGAAGGAAATCAAAGACCAAGCTGGACAGTACCAAGTCAGAGAGGATACGGAACAAGATCAGGGAGCAGTACAGGCAGAAGGATAAGCAGGTGAAGAGAAGCGTGAGAGAGGATAAGAGGAAGTGGATGACAGAGAAGGCCCAGGCAGCACGGACAGCAGCAAAGAACGGGAGAGCTAAGGAGTTGAACGACATCACCAGACAACTGAGCGGTAGGGGGCCGAGGAAGACAGCGGCAGTTACCAAGGAGGGAAAACTTCTTAAGAGTAAGGAAAGCATGCAGGCAAGATGGAAGGAGCACTTTGAGGGAGTCTTGAATAAAGAGGCACCACCAAATCCATCGACAGATGAGGAAGTGGGGGAGGGGGAGATGGATATCGACACCAAACCACCAACAGAGAAGGGAATTAAAAAGGTGGTGCAAACTCTCAAGAATGGGAAGGCACCAGGAATTGACCAGATAACAGCAGAACTGTTGAAGCTTGATACAGAAAGCACCTGTGTGGAAATCAGGCACCTCTTTGACGTGATTAGGCGGGAAGAGACACTACCGGAGCAGTGGAAACGGGGCTTGATATGCAAGATACCGAAGAAAGGGAATCTACAGCAATGTGGAAACTGGAGAGGACGCTGACGCTGACGCTGCCACCTATTGCTAGCAAGGTGATGGGAAAGATTCTGATTAGCAGAATACAAGGCAATGTGGACCACAGATTGAGGAAAGAGCAGGCATGATTTAGATCAGGGAGAGGCAAAATCGAGCAGATCTTCATCCTACGTAACATTTTGAACCAAGTTGACGATTGGAATGCAACCATGTACTTTCATTTTGTCGAATTCGAGAAGGCGTTCGACTCGGTGCACAGAGACAGCCTGTGGAGAATCATGAAAACATATGGGGTTCCAGACACGTTGAGAGGACTGGTTAAGACG
>OX421448.1:5079700-5089700 GCA_949126865.1 Montipora capitata | reverse complement strand
TTATTATTATTATTATTATTATTATAGCAGTATAAAACGTATGAATGCTACTAAAATAAGCTCCATAGGGCGCAAGGCGTGACCTCTGTTGCTGACAAGAATTTGCGTAAAAATCTAAATCCTAAGCCTTAAAACCCAAAAGTAAAAGAAATTACAAAATCAAAACTAATCTAAATAAACAGGTTCCCTCTTGAGTAAGTATCATCCGTCCTTGATCAAGTTCACTTGGTTATGACTTTGAAGGTGCGAGCGATGTTTAAAGAGCTCGACAGTACCGCCTTTTGCATCCTCTTCAAAATGTCAAGTGTACTTGAACCGAAGATCCTGTTCATCTGCACTTCAAGTTCCTTCGACCAACCACCCAGTACGTCCATGATGACGTTAAGTTGTACGATGTTATAGTTTGGGTAACGCTTGATAAGTTCGAAGCGTATAGGGGTCCGTACTTTTCTATCTTTTCAGCCTCTTTCTTCTCGCGGTTGTCAATCCACGGGCAACTCATTTCCACTAATAATAATAATAATAATAATAATAATAATAATAATAATAATAATAATAATAATAATAATAATAATAATAATAATAACTTTATAACTTTATAAACGTGTTAATCGTTCTAGTTTTTACAATTAAAAACTAATTGGGGACACCTACTTAAAACTAATTAGACTAAGCTAATAATAATAGTAATAAAACTATGTACAAACAATATAAAATTAATAAAAGCTAAGTTTTACATAACTTGCAGTTTTCACAATTATTTTTCGACGTAACATTTGATAGGTCAAGGGCCCTGACTTGATTTTTAAATGCAATTAAAGAGTCAGCCATTTTAATTGATTTATGAAGCTTCGACCAAATGTAAGGTCCCATGTACCTTAAGCTATGTCTTCCATATGTAACGGTGTTACATCTTGGTAAGGAGAAATCGTCTGCATTCCTAAGATTGTACCTACTCATGTCACAACTAAGAAGTTCAGATGATGGAACTAAATTATTCTTAACTTTATACATAAATATGGCCATGTCCTGGAGCCTGCGATTACATAACGTTGGAAGTCTTGCTTTCTCTAGAAGTGCTTCATAAGTGCTAGTCCTGTCACAGTAAATAGCTCTCAATGCTCGCTCCTGCAACCTTTCAAGCTTTCTCTTGTCTGACGAGCGACAATGGTGCCATACTATATGATAATATGTAACCTGAGGTAAAATAAAAACTTTGAAAATTCTTAATTTAGCTTCAGTAGGTATCGAGTTCCTAAACCTCATAAGTACTCCTACTTTCCTTGCCCCCTTAGTACAGACGTTGTTAATATGCTTAGTAAAGTTCAATTCATCATCAATTGCTACTCCCAAAAGATCAATCCCAGGACTTGATTTTATATTAATGTCCTTTATATTTAAGTTCATTCCCTTTTTCTTGTATCTTGATCCCAGACTCAAAGCTTGAAATTTATCTTGGTTACACTTGAGTAGGTTTTGCTGATACCATTCAGAGGTACGGGTTCCCTCATCGTTCTGGATTGTTTCTACATCCTCAATCTTCTCTCCAGAAGAGTACACTTGGTGGTCATCAGCGTACCTGGCAAGCCTACCCCGCGTGAATATTCTGAACAAGATCGTTTTGGAATATGTTCCAAAGTAGTCGCCCTAGGTTTGATCCTTGTGGACAGCCTCTGCTTGCTTCTCTCCATTCACTGAAACCTCCTGATCTCATCCGCACCCTGTTTTTTCTTTCTGTAAAATAACATCTCATCATGTCTATCGCACTTTCCGAGAAACCATAGGCCCACAACTTTGCTAACAATAATGGCGGATGGAGTGAATCAAATGCCTTCGATAGGTCTGTCGATAATATTCCGACCACGTGTTTGTTGTCCAGTGTCAGCTTCCAATCCTCTACCAGCTTAACTAAGGAGGTCTCACAGCTGTTTTTCTTACGATAAGCTGTCAGGTTATTGTTAAGACGAGGCTCCATAAAAATAGTTAGCTGTTTACCCAGTAACTGTTCGAAAACTTTACCCACTGCGCTCAGGACTGTCACCGGTCTGTAGTTTCTAACGTCCCTTTGATTATCCTTTTTTTTTTTAATAATACTTTCTTTTCCTTGTGATCAATAATGCGCGCATCTATTCTATTGGCCCGCACCGTAGTATGCTCTGCATAGACTGGGACATCCCAGATTATTATTATTATTATTATTATTATTATTATTATTATTATTATTATTATTATTATTATTAGTATTATTATTAGCTTACCCCACCCTTCTTTCACGCATCTATCCCCCATTTATTTCCACCCCCTCAACACAACACTACTCACAGACATTTCCTATTTCTAAAGACCTTTCTGTATACTCTACCATGCAAGCGATTGATGCAAATTCCTCAGAATAATTTATAACTGAATATTTTATTATTCAACACAGGCCACATTTGGTCAAAAGTTTGATTTATACACAAATGTTCAATACGAACCCATAGACTACCAGAGACATATGGCAGAGTCACGCCAACTCAATTGCGTAAATGAAATCGATTTCTACAGAGAAATAGAGGAATTTAAAGACAACCTAAAGACAAAAGACTCAACAAAATGTTCTTTAGAAGATAATTTTTACAACAAGGCCAAACATTTCTTGAAAGAAAAAAACCGAGAAGCAACTCGGCCTTTCAGGAAGCAAGGATCGATCTAAGTCGAAACAATTAACAAAAGGGAAAAACAGATGATAACTCAAAGAAAATGGGTTTACAGCCTGTACGGCAAACTGTTCACAGGAAACAACAACAAAGTAGTTCCAAGATTAAGCGGGAACTGTTTCAAGTCTTTTCCCAGCACACAGTCGAATTTCTCACAGCGAACAGCAAGAACGTAGTTCCAAAATTAAACGGGAACTGCCTGTGTTATAGACCGCCAAACTGTTCTTTATTTACGGATTACTTTGAGTGCTTACTTGCAAATTTGCGTGTAACCACTGGTAGAATCTGCATTGTTGGCGATTTCAATATGCCTACCATTGACTGGGAATATGTTATTGACTTGAGCAACTCTACAGATGGAGTCGGCAAGTTTTGCAACCTAATCAACCTACTAGAATTTCACATTTCAGCAAAACAATTTTGGATCTGGTTTTTTATAATTTTCCTGAAGAAATACTTGATGTTAACGCCGTTGAGGATTTCAGTTCTGACCATCGCGTGGTCAGTTTCTTGATGTTAACAAAACTTAAGCGCTTGAGGAAATCAGATCGGACAGTTTACAATTTCAAGAAGGCTGATTTATCGTGGATTTCCGCTCTGAGGAATCTCTCTTGGGACACTGTGTTTGTGGACAATGACATCAACGTCAGTATTGCCTGCTGGTATGACATGTTTTAATCATGAGTGGATGAATTTGTACCGAAAGTACTAGCGGTAATCAAGGATGCCAACAGTTTATTAGCTGTGCTATTTAGTGTTACCCTCGTAAAATAAAGACTTTATTATTATTATTATTATTATTATTACTACCATCATGGATTGATAAAGAGGTGCTATTGTTCATTAGAAATAAATACAGAACTCGGCGTAAAGCTAAGTTAAAAGATTCTGTAATTTTATGGGAAAGATTTCGTGAGCTTAGACGACAGGTTATTAAGAAAATGGTTAAATTTAAAAAGCGTAGCACTTCTCTAAGCTTATTTGTTCCTTAGGGGATAATCCTCGCAATTTTTGGTTATATTATAAAACGATTACCAAAACTACCAGAATTTCCGGGGTAATTAAACACGAATTGGTACACGCTACCAGACCTATTGATCAAGCTAATTTATTCAACGTGTTTTTTCATTCAGTTTTTGCCCCACCTGACTCTAGTAGCGCTGCTGTATATCTACCCAGACTTGAGCAGCGTTTACATGAACGCGGTTTCACATCGACACGGTTTCATGACTTCAAAACCGAGTTAAAATCGATGCGGTTTGGAAGTGTTTACACGGAACCGTTTTTCGCCACAAACTCCAAGTCGTGATGGTATATGTCTCATATCTGGTCATTTTTACATTCATGTTTTTTATGTGTTTTACCTCGTTTAATTTAGCATGAGTGACGTCGACCGATAGATTATGCGTACATAGCGGGATATCTTTTTCTTAGACGATCAGAGAAAATGACACCTGCAAAGAAAGATATGACAGTTGTAGACTCCGAGTGTAATCTCCTGCAGTTGCCTTAGGGCAATCTTGGCGAAACGTGGATTGAGATTTTCGTTCAACCCACTTGTTAGTAAATGTTCGGACCAAACACTAAATAAAACACCAAGGTTTAATGAAAAAGTCTTTTCCTGCTTTTCCTCCAAATAAAGTCCCCACCCAAAAAAAAAATGCACACGCTGTCGAAAACCTACGCGCAATACAAAACAAGTCACACAATTTCAATATCGCGATCGGCCCATCGCTAATGGACAGAAAAAAAAAAAAGAGGCGACAACACCATTCCTGTCACTTTTATTATGGATTGCGATAGCGAAAGTCGGAAATCACCTTATCTTCTCTTTTCTTAAAATTTTCTAACTGAAGAACGTCCACTTGATTATCTTGGGATCGAGCCACCTATCCATGTAATTATAACACTTATTTCATGGTTTCCCCAAATAATTAACTGCCACGGAAAGACAAAATTATTTGTAAGGCTAATGGACGCATCAGATAAAGTCAATATGCGAACCCTATAAAGAAATTGATAACTTCATCAATATTTGAAAAAAAGGTGCTCTTTAAGTCTACTTAGAAAGAGAAGCGACCCAAGAAGATTGGTAAATTAGCATGATGTGAAGTAGCTAAAACAAACTCTTTGTAAATGTCAATTCAGTGAAGTCAGCTTTGTCATGAAGATCCGAGACAGGGAATTCGCCATCTGCTCGGAGACATTTGAATGTTGATTGCATGGTGACGAGGAAAAAAAAAACTTCCAAAGTAAGTTAAAACAAAAGAAATTGGATTTCCCTTATAATTAATGAATTAATCAAGTTAAGGTAATTTTGAATTTAAGAATAGAAAGAGGAAACCAGCTTTTATTCCACACCAACTGATTGAGTAGTGACGAAAACAATTAGCATTTGAGTTCAGAAAGATGATCTTAACTTAAATAACGGATTTGGTCCTTGGTATTACTTTTTCCGTCATCCATAAATTCGCAATTTCCTTTAGCCCGTAGAAGGCGAATCTTTTTATCTTTTGAAACAAGATTTTTCTCGTGAAGGCATGGAAAGATATGAGACAATGTGACCGCCGATCACTGGACACTTCCGACCAACTCTCTTTGTCTCATCGACCGCTTTGGAGAAGCAACTGAGGTAAGCCGACCAAATTTGAGGAATCGACTATCAAAGTTAAGAGAATTTTACTTATCAATAAGTCACAAGTTAACATGAACACAAGTATTCGTGTAAAAATAATTATACTCATAAGTTAATTGACACAACCATGCAGTTCTATTCATGATACAAAATGCATATCGTAGGTATCAATTTGGAGCATAGATTTTTATTTCGGAATAAAATTTCGTAATCGACGATGTAAGCCTTTTTTATCAGAGCAACGGTATCTTTTAACTGGGTTACCTTAACGTAATGAAGGGGCATTGAGATTTTCGGTTTGTGGTTTTGGTCTTTTAATAGATCGAGTTTTTGTATCTGTTGAGGTTTTGCGGTTTGTTGAAGACCCTCTTTTTTAATGAAAACGCTTTAGCCGGTTACACACAAACAAATTGTTCTTTCAAAGTCCTATTGACAATTTTTATTGTGTCGTGTGTATGAACGGCAACTTGAACATTTCTTTGACGAGTTTTGCCTTGACAAGTCAGTTTCACTTGCTCGTATGAACAAATGAACAAGCCTTGCTTTCACAAGTTTTTACTGACAAGACAAGGCAAGATAAGTACACAACGGACAACAAAAAACGAAAACGCAGGGCGCTAAAACACAAAAACAGTTTTACTTTTCGTTTGTTTATCCATGGCTTATGCAGCGTATTTTACGAGAGAAAATAATTGAATTTGCTGACTTGTGGTCTGGTTTTTGCTTGAGATTTGGAAAGAGACGTATGTCTACGAATCGGAGGGTGGGTTCTCCCCCGGGCAAGGCAAGCTTGCCACGCAGTTTTTCTCTTGTTTCGATCCCTATAGGAATCTACTTTGGTATTCCACAAGCTTTCTCTTGATCTGAAGGATTCTTGATCTGAAGGATTCCAGGAGAAGAGTCCGGTGGCCCACAAGGGACATGCTGCAAATTAAAGAGTTGCTGCAAATAAAATAAAGTTGCTGCAAATTCAAAATAGTTGCTGCAAATTTACAAAACGAGTTGTTGCAAATTAAAACAGCAAAAGTATGCGCGCGCACTAAAGGAAGAGCAGGTACAAGTCACAGGTCACAGGTGATTATTTTAACAATACAGAAAGTATCCTAAAGATCCATTAAAGCTAACCTTAGGCCTAATTAGGCCTAATGTTAGCATCTCTAAACAGTTAGGGTTGTTTCTGTATTGGTAAAACAATGACATGTCACTTTGTTCCTGTCCTTCCTTCAGTGCGCGCGCATGCTTTTGATGTTTTAATTTGCAGCAACTTTTTTAAATTTGAAGCAACTTTATTTTATTTGCAGCAACTTTTTTAATTTGCAGCAACTTTAGTTTATTTGCAGCACCCTTTTTTTAATTTGCAGCAACTTTATTTGAAGCAACTCTTTAATTTGCAGCATGTCCCTTGTGGGCCACCGTAGCAGAGATGTAGCAGAGTCGTTCCAACGAACAGAGCTTTTCCCAGTCATGATCATCCGCCATAAAACGAGCGCGAGAACAAGACCGCTGAGCACCTACAATTTCTCAATGTTCTCGACAAGTTTTCCTTGGCGATTCGTATAGACCAGCAAGTTCTGAAACTTGTTAAGTTTTCCATTGAAAAGTGCACTTGTTCAAAAGCGCTAGCTAGCATGCTAGCTTTTGAACAAGTGCATTGACTAACCGGCTTTATTATCTAGATTCACACTGTCGTCTTACGTTTGTTTCATCAAGTCTGTCCAGTGACTGTTTTCAGCACCAATGCAATACACCGCGATATATCTCTCAGACATTCCGCTAAGACCGGAATAATTCAGTAAAACCTTAATCTCTGTCTTCTGGATATCAAACGGAAGCAAGCTGGTTTCTTTGCGTATAAATTTGATTTTATCAGCGACACACTAATCATATGCACTTTCTATTTATGTTTTGGATTCAATAAGCAGTCTTACTCTCTCACGATTGAGCGGTCCTACAGCTTCCCACAGTGTTTCGCTCTAATTTGTTCAATTCGGTTGACGGTAAACTGAAACGGATATTTGTGACCCATGCATACATGGCAATTGACGGAGTTAGGATCTTTGAAACTCCCCTAAAAACTGCTAAATTTTCCGAAGCGTAAGCGCAATTAAGGGTTTCAAGACTAACATACATGTATGGTGTTTGAATTTCCTTATTAGTCATAGATCAATTTCTCTCTAAGAGATAGACAAATTGTGTCTACAGTGGCAAAACTGTATTCTTAATGACATTTCTTTTTTTTTTACCTCTCATTGTTAGGCGCATTGAGCTCTGTAAATACGTCTATTAAGAACATTATATTATTATTATTATTATTATTATTATTATTATTTATTATTATTATTATTAAAACATACTACGGAAGCTTATTTGTTAGTGCATGGATTGGTGGGGGTTGTTATCAGCAAAAAATCTGAATCATGTTGAAATAATGACAATCGACAGTGACAGTTCATTTTGAAGCACTTAGGAGTTAGCGAGATAAACTAAAAGCATATGAGGGTTTTAGTACAGTAGCTCTTACATACAAACTTGTTCCTTCTTTATAAAGCAGGACTGGTCTTGAAACAGGAAAACAAAAGGGTGTCCTAGAATGTATAACTATCTCCGGAAACAGTTTTTTTTGTTTCAAAATTGGAGGTTAACGAGCCTATGAAGCGTCGAGTTTGGTCAATTAACTGATAGCTTTCACTCTCATTTTTGAGCTCGAGTGACAGAACTCGATAAATTTTACAAGATGTTGTTAATGGTGCGTTGACATTAAACTCGTCATACACTTTATACGAACGTCATTGCATATCAAAATAATGTAAAATACAAAAAGTTTGAAAAATCCTCTTTTACAGCATCAAAGCCCAAGCAAATACAAGACGGTGGTTTCAAATACGATTTCAGTGTCCTTGAAAACCTTAACTTGTTCAAGGCGGGTGCGTTTGACGATGAAAAGATGAAGAATAATACAACAAGGCTATCTCTAAATGACTTCATCTCTACTCAAGATATACTTTTTGCCTCGTTGTACTCGTTTATTATTATCTTTGGCGTCACTGGAAACTGCCTGGTGATCATCATTGTTCGCAAAACGCCATCAATGCACACTACAACCAACTATCTCCTGATGAACTTGGCTGTTGCTGATTTAGTGACTCTCTTACTCTGTCCTGGATTATATGACTTTGCTCTCACATCGGTTCGTCTTCAGGGACTCACAGGAGATTTGATTTGCAAGCTGTTTGCGGGAAATGCTATTGTACCAATCTCCATCAACGCATCAGCTCTCACGGTTTGCACAATTGCAGTGGAAAGATATTTGGCACTTGTTAAACCTTTTCATACCACATTGAGAATGTCCAAGACATCCGTTGGATATGTTGTTACTATCCTTTGGATTGTTGCCGTAGTATCTTGCATCCCTGATATTACAGCCAATACTTTTAACATCGGTGCATCCTCCAGGTACCCGTGCAAACGTCCATGGACTTTACAGGAGTACACTTTTCAAAAGCCGTATATTATATTTACTTCCATCTGTTTTGGTTTCGTAAGCTCTCTCGTTGTTGCATTTTGTTACACTGGAATTGTTCGAGGTTTGTACTGCACAAAAACAATCTGCTCGGCATCTACAATCACAGAAGCTGAAAGGCGGGAAAAGAAACAACTGGCTCGTCTTCTTGTGTGGCTAAGCATAGCGTTTGCTCTTTGCTCTTTGCCATTGGCAGTATTTTTTATGTTCTTAGTCTTTGCGGACACAAGCATCGTGCAAACCAACTATGACAAATTGTACTTTCTTCATAGAATATCTCGATTTTTGCTTATTTCAAATTCATTTTGGAATCCAATTTTATACGCCTGCCAGAGCTCTAACTACCGCAATGGGCTCCGCCATTTTTATGAAACTGTCTGCTTTTGGTGTTCTCGAAAAGAAAGTCATGCTCACACACAGCCGAGGCCAACTCGAGGGTCAATGGAACTCGCATCGGTTTAGAAACTTATAATTTGGATAGTAAGCGAGCTAACGCGATAAATACTTCTTAAGCAAAGAGGCCAGTGCCAGACATGCTTGTCTAAATATTGCGTACGTGCACATTTAACGGCAATATGTACGCGAGTTTGCATTGGTGCAATCATGAGCATAATACAATAATACCTATTCAATCTGCGATATTATAAGCCTGTATTTTTTCCCTTGTTTCAAATACACATGATGTGACAATAATGACTTGGGTGGGTGTATTCTTCAAGTTGTTTATTGTACATATGCGGGGTGGGGGTGGTGAATATGTTCCAATTTGAAGGAAAGTACATACTTTCTTGTCACAATAGGGCCGTTTATACGAGAGAAAATAAGCCGCGGCTTACTCTGGTCTTGAAGTACATAATACACGAAAGGAACTATTTATACGAGTATAAACTCCCAGGTCAGAATAAGCCGCGGCTTGAGAAAGCTGTGAACGTAGATTTTGTACCATTTATACCGGGTGTTCGCGTCTTATGTAAGCCGCGACCAGAGTAAGCCGCGGCTTATTTTCTCTCGTATAAACGGCCCTATTATATCACAGTGGGAACATAAAATGTAATAACAATAATAGTAACGAGGACGGTGGCCATAATGATGTCCGTTTGTGAAACCCAATTACAGAGAACCGATCGAATCACAGAGGTGTTAAGC
>OX421448.1:5072200-5074700 GCA_949126865.1 Montipora capitata | reverse complement strand
GCTGTTAGAGAATGATTCGACATCTTTAGTTGATCGAAAGAACAGTGAGAATACTAAGAAAGGAACAAAAGTTGCACTCAACGTATTTCGAGAGTATCTCAAGGAAAGAAAGGTAGACGAAGAGGCACTCGTGTCGTCGATGCGAAGAACAAGTTGGCGAATGCATTGGTACTGGTCATGAAGAGATTTTATGCTGAAGCCAGAAAAAAGAATGGCGATCTTTACACCAAAGCTTCATTTGTCGGGATACGCTTTGAAAACTTTGAAATTCTTCAACTTTGTTGATGCCTAGTGTTATTGAACGTTTGACTGTAAGTACAATTTGAAGTCTACAAATATAATTATGCTGAGAAGGAAGCCAATTGATTGGTGCCATTACTCGACTCTGCAAGGCAGCGCGCGCTTACGCTCTTTCCGGAAACAAAAACAAAAAACTAACTCGGTGATCGAATGATAAAACAATTATTGACCTCGGTTATCGCAAAATATCGTGATTTGTCAGTGTCTCGAAGCCTTCGGCTTCGGCAAATAACTGATCTGCTCGCCACTGACAAATCACGATATTTTGCTCAACCTCGTCCAATAATTGTTGGATAGAATCATAACAAATAGTTTCAATTGAACCAACATTGGTAGCATTGAATGCCTTTTCTGACTTTAAATTAAACCTTTATTTAAAGGATTAAATTATTTAAATTCTTTAAAGGATTAAATTAATTAAATTTATTTAAATTAAACTTTTATTTAAAGGATTGACCCCGCCACATATATATATATATCTTCAATCAATTGTGTAAGTTTGAGCGGGGAAATAACAACAACTAACTGCCTCATTTACATTTAGATCACCAACCTATTCCCTTCGGAAGGCGATTCACAGTGATTTCTGACAAGTATTAATTAGTAGTGTATGATGGGAACAGAAATACAACAAAGGAAATGAGTGAAAATGTGTTCAGTCGGGAATCGAACCTGGGTCTCCTGGTTACCGGTCAGATGCCTTACCACTGAGCCACTGGATTCGAACCAACCCCGCCATTCAGCCGAATTGGAAGGACCTTTTCCGCTCAAACTTACACAATTACTTCATATATAGGGGGAAATTTACTGTGAATCGCTGATCAACTTGAGCATAGTGACGCGATCCTCACTGCAGAAAATGTGCGATTCTCCTCAGAGCTTGCCATATAAAGGTCCTTCCAATTCGGCTGAATGGCGGGGTTGGTTCAGTGGCCTAGTGGTAAGGCATCTGACCGGTAACCAGGAGACCCGGGTTCGATTCCCGGCTGAACACATTTCTGTTCCCATCATACACTACTATATAGCTACAAACGGCTTGCCATAACCGAGACACACTGGGCGACAAGACGAGGCGACAGATCTATGCGGGAGGTCGCTCTGTGTATACTACTTGAAAATCAAGTCACTCCGACCAACACGATCTCTTCCTCAAATGAAGGATTATCCTGTCAGTTTGCCTTAAATAAAGTATTATCCTCCAATTTGATTACTCTGTCCCAGGACTTGTGGTATGAAAAAGAAAAGAAAAAAGTCAAAGCAGCTCCTAGACAGGCACCCACTTTGAAGGAACTGTTTTTATCCACGTAACCGCTAAAAATCATGCCAGCTGACGAGAAAATGTGCCGATTATTTACCAAAACCAGTTAGAATATATATATATATATAATCATTGCTGAATCTGAGGCTTGATTTTAAAATAGTTAGCTTTCTCTTGAAGTTTTTGTAACCGACATTTTTCCCTGTGTAAACGTGCTTCTTAGTGGGTGTGAATTCACGTTTACAACTGCACGTTTGGGAGAAAAAAATATTGAAATTAATAAAAAATAACATCCTCGCAGTTAGTGATGTGGTAGTCTAGTGGTCAAGTGAATGCGTTATTAATCACACGTTCTCAGGTTCGAGTCGTGCGAGTCCAGACATTGGGGTCCGGCTTTTAAAAGAAACATGTTCATTTCCCATGATCCCTATCAAGTTTTCAGTGTCCAAATGAACGATAATACTTCGTTTGGAGGGAAATTGACAATTAAGAATAATCCTTCAATTAAGGGAGAGACTTGGTTGCTGCGACACGATAACTGTTCGGTGCACACGCAGTGATCTCGTATGAGCAGGAATATGACTAGTTTTCTAATTGAATATGGCGGACCATATGACGTTCTCTCATTGGTTCAATTATATTTTGACTTAGCGACTTGCCGAGGTGTATACACGGTGCGACAACGCTGCTTTCGCTAATTTTGTCTCTGCGATCGGTCGCACGAATTCAAACAGGTTTGCATTCCTGTAACTGATCGCAACGACAAAATTCTGTCTCAGCGACAATGATTTTCACAAAATTAACCGTGTCACAGGAGACAAATTGTTGCGGCGACTTGTCCCCGCGACGTGTCGCAGCCACTTATCCCCTAGTGTGTCCCGGCCTGTATGGTTAATACATGTAATAAATGTCAATTTACTTCATTCGTGCTCTATATGGCTT
>OX421448.1:5037200-5067200 GCA_949126865.1 Montipora capitata | reverse complement strand
TTCTACGGGTACTGGTTTTTTGTCCCACTTCTCATTCAAACTTGGAAATTGTCCACGCCGGATGAGCTGTAGGATTGAATTTCGGCACTTCAGAGCAAACAGCAACATGACTACCACGGTAGGAAAAACCAGTATGCTTGTGGTATCTAAAATGCTCTTTAAGTGAAGTTCAAACCTCAAAGTGACCGATGCTTCCATTTTGTCTTCAATATCTGATTTTTTTTCTTGCAAACCCGCCCAATGTTCACTTTTTTGGGGGATATCGTCAGCCTTGTTATAAAAGTTAAGAATATCGCGATAAAAAACTTCAGTAGAAAGTGAAAATGCTGATTCGGCCGTACCAGTCAATTCACTGAGATACCGTGGGCTGATTAAAAAAACATCTGCATCTTGATTGGTTGTGCTGCTCAGTGGTTTTGGTTACACAGTCCTCGCACGGGTGCCTGGAATTTAGCAAAAATGATTGTTTTCCGATATAAAAGCTCACTAACGTAAAGAAAAAGTATTGTTTTTCAGATAAACACGATATTTCAGCTCTCCGGCTATTTCTAGGTTTTCGTACTACCTACACTCTATTTGACAAGCATCCCACTCACAACCTTTGCTAAATTTAGCTCGCATTGATATTTTTATCCTCATGTTGCTAAATTTAGATTATAAAAATCCTTAGTCAGGGTACCTTTCTGTGCTGAGTACAAAAGAAAGAAAGTTGCCATGGTAACAAAAATGATTTCTCAAGGTGGTGCACCAGTCTAGCCTTTTTTTTAATTTTTAAAGGTCGTTTATTCTGATATCCTTGTTTTTTCACAAGAATTGCATAAATCGGGTAAAAGCCCCAAAACAATCAACTCTTCCAGTTTCGATATTTGGTTGACTATGATTATGGACTATAACAAGTCAATGTATTGAATGACAACCGGATAAAACGTTCAATTGATATTTGCAACTACAGCATACTGACAAGAGTCACGTTGAAGAGCGGTGTAAAATAGAAATAAATCGAATCAGTCTTGTAAAACACCTGTCGGAATATAAAATGTCTTGCATCAAATTTGATGAGGAGTTATCTAACAGCCAAGCTGCCTGAATATGCTGTTGACAGGCGAGATGAAAACAGAAGAGAACCCAAATACTTTTTACGGCCGTAATGATGCTGTTCTGCGAACCTCACAGCTTTGCCATTATTTGCTTTTCTTTAAAAAGAAATCGTTTCATGTTGATCTCTATAGGGGGTATATTTTTGCTACGTGAGTTACGCTCGAATGAGCATATGGTTTTTAAGAAAAAAAAAAACAATTATATGGACATGACTAAAAGTAAATAAGAAAAATTGGACCCGAAAAAGGATAACAACCTTATAAAGGCTTCCAAATTTTCTAAGTGACAAACTCGACCCGATAACACATCATTTGCGCGGGCATGGATGTAAAACTGTATCATTTCAGTGTAAAATTAGAAAAACAAAGTTTCCTTCCCCTTTTATGATTACTTTCCACTTTTGACTGACAACGCTATCTTGTATACAAAGCCAAGGACAGTGCAATTAAGGTCGCAAGTAGATCTTTTTTCGTTAACATACTGCGAATCAGATTACTGAAATAAGACAATTCAGACAAACGGTGATGATCGCATTAAATACGATTTTGGTCACATATCTTAAGAAGTTTCACCATAATTAATATGTTTTGAGAAAAAAAAGGAAGACCTTTCAGGGAATTACAGAGGAATTAATCAGCTTCACAGTTAAAATTTACGTTCTTTTCAGGGAATTGACTTGGTTCGATGGAGAAACAGGAATGTACCTTACTTCGCTTTTACAGAAAAAAATAACATTGAAAACTGAAATGACTGGGGCGCAGAGAGAATTTTAAGACTCGCAAATTAAAATATTACTTTTCCATCTGAGATCATGGAACGCGTTTTTCTCCTTTCCTTATATGTTATGTATGGAAATTTCTGTTTCCGAAAATATACACATATAAAGCTGTCTGAAATTAACGCTAACAGCTAACAACAAAACGAACCTAATATTGGCCGTGTTTTCACGACAGCCGTTGTCTCGCTCAACATTCGTGAAAGTGGTTTGTTTGCAGACTTTGGTCAAGCGACTTTAAAATGATGCGTGTTTTCACGGGTAAGATTAAATGAGGAGAGAGCACGTGTCAATACAATAAATATAGAAATAGCACACCTGTTTTATTTCCGATTTGAATAACCGCAAGCGGCTCCTCATTGACCGAAAGTAATTGCCAAATCGCTTAAGCTACCTGGTTTGGTGGCTAAAATAGAAGTGGGAAAGGAATAATTTTCACGGAATTTTCGGTTGTCACTCGCTAAGCGACCTGAAAAAACGCTCGTGAAAACACGACCACTAATTAACTGATTAGCAATACAAAATACATCTCTCTTAATTCACAAACCGCCGCCTACAATGACAGAAAATCCGAAAAGTAAACAATTCATTCTGGGGGCACAACACCAAAGCGTTATTCACGATGATTAGGACTGTTCCGTGAGAGCAAAAAAGAAAAAAAAAATGTTGGTTCTTCTTTAAGAAGTTATATAACTAAAACCGAAGCTTACGAAAGAGACGACGACGACGGCTACGAGATTAATGTTGTCTAAAAATATTACTTAACGTTATTGCAAGTCATTCGACATGAAAGGTGTGTTTCAACATCCCAGGATTTAAATTGGTATCGTTGGCATAGATATTACTATAGTTAATGGAAAAGTTTTTATAGGTGTCATAAGTGAATCGTGACCCGCTTCCACATTACCTCAAATATGGTCAATTCACGGCGTTGTCGGGACGAGAACGGCAAAGTAATGTACGCGCGACTGAGGGTGCCACTGTTTTCGTTCATTAAGCCTATTGTTTCAAGGTATTCTCGAAGGCGAAGTCGTCGCCCTATTCACAATAGGACGCCAATCATAACAAACGACTGCCCCACAAGTTACAACTGCTTCCGCTTTGTCTCTGATTCGCTATTTTCGCAAATCCCATAACCCAGTTCTTCTTTGGGAGGTTATTTGCATTAAAACAATAGATATCCAGTAATGTAAAGCCCCAAGAGTAATTAACCTGCATCAATCAATCAATCAATCGTTTATGTACCCACGAAGCGTCTAGTGAGCTAAAAAGCTCGTTCAAAATACCTACATGCTAACATTAAATAGTCTTAAATTATAGAGAATTAAATATTAACAATTATTCCATGAGCGCGCGTTGGATATGAGATGAGGCGCGTAGCGTCGAGTTGGCTATAATCATCTCATATCCAACAAGCGCGAGTGGAATAATTGTTTTATTAAAAACGCCCCCAAAATATAGAAAACTAGACTACAATAAAAATAAAAAGGCCCAAAAAATCACGCATATGCTTGCCGTGTTTGTAGATCACGGTATAATGGCTCATAACCCATGCTGGCTTAGCCCAATCAAAACTCTCGAATTGCATTATCCATGCCACTGCAGACGTACAGACAGTACTGTTTCGGCCTCCTGGGCCTCATCAGTGCAGTGCTGATGTCGAAGATGGAGGTTAAGCTTATAACGCCACCCCAAATGTTCCACGCATGTGGTACATCTAAGCCATGTCAGAGTGCTCAAACTAGCGAGCTAGTGAGCATGCACAATTGCTAGCGGCAATGACTCATCCTAGTAGAGTGCTCAATTTGGACATGAAAGCAAAAGCTTTGTAATGCCAAAGAGTTATATCTAACTGCAGACATATAGAGTGCACATACAGAGTCCTCGATATAATGTAGAGGGTGTAACAAGGTGTGGAGGGTGTACAAAGGTATAACCTCTGTTTGACCAAGAAATACGTCATAATCTGCGAACCGCATCTCTGCACACTGAACAAAAGGAACGAACTAGTATCGTCGTGCAGACACAGGGGGAAAGCGCTACAGCGTGGAAGTCACTAAATTACTAAATACCTATGTAAATGCAGTGTCGTCAGTCTTAAGAAACTCCTGAAGAGTGAGGTTCGCCTCACGAAACAGGCCTGAAGAGAACCATGCAATGTTTTAGGATTATCTGTCTACTATTATTTAACAATTATTTGCCGAAGGCGAAGTGAGTATCGGTGAATATTCACCGAGACGAAGTCGGGGTGAATATTCACCGATAATCACTGAGCCTGAGGCGAATAATTGTTTTAGTATAAATACACAGGTGATCATTTCAAAAAAAGAGAAAAAAAAAAACAAAACATTTCAACACGAAATCATCTTCACTTACAGTGGCAAAACTACTACTGGCAGCCATTTTGTCCGTCGAGGTGATTATCGGCTGATATCCCGAGATAGCAAGCCAATGAGAGCGCCCGATTTTGAATAATCACCTGTGTATTTATACTAAAGACATATGTGTGTATGTACGTCTATCACAACGGTAACAACCAGATCTATCCAAAAAACAAAATGAAAATACATAACTACAAATGTCACTATATGAGGTTTAAAATGATTAGGAAAAAGAAAAGATCTGATGCTAATATACAAAATTTAAAAAATAGAATGAAAATGATGTTCTTGATCGACTTAGTAATCTTGGATAGATTTTCTTTCCTTACGTCGGAGTTCCAGATTTTAGCGACTTGGTTTGCAAAAGACTGTTATTCACCCAAATAAGGTTAAAACGCTACCTCTTACGTTATACATGATTTGAGTCTTTAAAACTAAAAGAGTTTTCATGTTCACAATCCCAAGTAATCCAAGACGACCTCTTCCTCAAATGAAGGGTTATCCTTCATTGTCAGTTTGCTCCAAATGAAGTATAATCCTCCATTTAGATTACTCTGTCCCAGGACTTGTGGTAGCAAATACAAAGAAAAAAAGTAAAAGGAAGCCCTGGACAGGATTTGAACCCGGGCACCCACTTTGAAGGAACTCTACACTCAACCACCAGTACTAAAGATCAACTGACCAGGAAATGTGCCGATTATTTACCAAAACTAATTAGTATATATATATATATATATATATATATACAGTCGAACCTCGATTATCCGGACCTCGATTATCCGGATTTCTCGATTATCCGGACTTTTTCTCTGGTCCCAATTTCGTCATGAATATTTATTAGTCATCATCAAGATCCCAAGCCATATACTACAGCGTTAAAAAGTAAAGTAAACGCGAGTTTGTTTCTCTTTCAAAAAACAAAATAAAGCAGCGCTCGCACACATCGTAACTAATGCAGAACTTTCGAATGAGTTCTGATAGGCTTAGAGTTGCTTTGTTGCTAAGTGAAATTTCACGCTCTATTGGCTCGTTCGGCAAACAAGCTACATACGTCACGAATGTTTATTCACGATCATGTCCTTGCAGCGTAAGCGATCCGTTCTTTCGATAAAAGATAAACAGGCTATAATTTTGCGATTAGAGAAAGAAGAAAAAGGAACCAATTTGCCAGCTGAATATGGCGTTAGTAAACGGCAGATATCAGATATCCGCAAGAGCAAGGAAAAGATCATGGCGTTTGCCGACACGTGTACAGGTATTCACAACGGACAGTGAAGATGTAGACCATATTGTTTTCCAAACGATTTGCAAATGTTTTGTTTCACGATTAAATGTCACTTTCTTAATGTAATCAGTTTTTGTTCCTCATTAATATTCATATTCTCGATTATCCGGACTATTTCGTCTAGTCCCAACGAGTCCGGATAATCGAGGTTCGCCTGTATATATATATATATATATATATATATATATATATATAGAGAGAGAGAGAGAGAGAGAGAGAGAGAGAGAGAGAGAGAGAGAGAGAGAGAGAGAGAGAGAGAGAGAGAGGGAGCCAGAGGAAAGGGCACTTTCGTAACCGGAAAAGGGAACTTTGGTAACATTTCAGGGAACTTTTGTAACGACCATAGGGAACTTTGGTAACAAAGGGCACTTTTGTAACCTAGGATAGGGAACTTTAGTAACGAGATAAGGCACTTTCGTAACCTGATAAGGAACTTTAGTAACGAAAGCGGGAACTTTGGTAACTAAAACACAGGAACTTTAGTAATATAACCAGAAACCTTACATAACTCAAATCAAGGTCCAGTTAAGGGCCGGAAAAATGAAGCAACACCGTCTCAACTCTACAGAAACGAAGAGACTTCACCTCACTTGCAGAACGTAAAAATGAATTCCTTTAAATATCCTTCCGTTAACTTTTGACGATGTATTTGCATATCAATAATAAATCAGAGTAATAAATTAGTATGGGATGATATGTTGTGGTGCGTGTCGTGTTTAGTTAAGACGGTAGCAAACGAGGACACACTGTGGCGGACACATTGTTGCTGACACAAATGTTTCCGTTTGCCCGCTCGCGAAACATAATTGCGGACACAAAATTTGCTTCCGAGACAAAAAAATGTTTCTGACTTCTTTCTCAAAACATTTTGCGTCCACAGCAAATGTTTCTTCGTTTGCTCGCACAATGAAACATCATGGACAGCAATGTGTCCGGTACAATGGGTCCCCGTTTACCACTACCTTTATGTCACTACTAGTCATTGGGAAAACAACATGTTCCAACTGGCAATGGATCCGTTGTTCAAACTTATAATGCTGGTGACTACCCCAATTGTCAACAATAATTGTCATGATATTGTCAAGGGCAGGACGTAATACAGCAAGTGGTCTCTGCAACTGAGTAATTATTATCGCAAAGAAAACAACGTGATTCACCTTCATTTTGTTAACACAACCAAAAAAAAAATCTTTATTAATTATTGATCCTAACATGATGGCATGAAGGAGTAAAAGCTAGCAATGATTCCGCCTTCAGAAACCAAACAAGAAAGCTTAAGAAAGCACCGTAAAACTTTCCTATTTTCCTATTACGAGAAAAGGTTTCACTTCTAGTCTTCAAAGTAACACTGTTGGAAGGGAAGAAGAGAGGTCCTGGGGACGAGGTTGAGTCGATGAATAAAAACTGTTAAAGAGCAACCAGTAAAACACACTGCCACCGCAACATTTTACGAGAATGCACAGGCCTAATCACTGAATCGAGCGCTTAAGGTTAATCAGTAAACGAGTGCTTTCTTCTTCACACGATCGCCCTTAGGCTTAATCAGTAAACGAGTGCTTTCTTTTTCACACGATCTCATGAAAAGTGTAGTTAACCGAACCGCAAAATGAAAGCTAAAATTTTAGGAGGGTGCTTAGACCTAATCACTGAAACGAGCGCTTAGGCTTAATGAGTAAACGAATCCTTTCTTCTTCACACAATCTCGTGAAAAGTGTAGTTAACGGAACCGCAAAATGAAATTTAAGAAGTAAAGCGATTGCAGAATGCCTGGTTTAGGTACAGCGTTGTTTATCTGAATATCGTTTTCTGTCCCATGCCACTGCGGACAAGCAGCATTGTTAAACACGACTGCGGGACTGCGATGACAGCTTTTTTAAGTAGGACATTTGGCGGGCCGGGTATTTGTTACGACTTCGAATGTTTTGAGGACAGGTAGCTTGCAAACTAAACTGAACGCAGGGTTGTCGGAACAACAACAAGAAGATTTATTCCAAAATGAACTTAGTTTCCAGCACGTAACTTGATAAACTTACGCGGCCTCCGCCAACTTGAATAAACACTACTTCTGTCACACTTGACTAAACACGGCTAACGCCAAAAACTGGTTAAAACCTTCGCGTGGACTCGTCTACTTATATAGTCTGACAATAAGCTTCTAGAACTTTCTAAAACAGTAAACAATCTAATTATAGAAAGATTACAAAACACACCGATTTAGAAACGCTCACGCACAAACCGAAAAATAAGAACTCTCGCGAAGCATCTAGAAAGTAACGCTAGTCACGCAACGCTATTTTTCGTAACAGTATTCTACAAGCTAGCCGAAACTCAAGTAGAAGGACGAACGATCAAATCGACCGACTGCAGATTGGTGGTCACCGCTGTTTGAGCCCGCTGGCCCGGGACGGGACTTTCTTTGATTTTCCTTTTTAACTGAGATTACAGCTAGATACAGAAAAGTTTATTTTCCCTCGGATTTATTATAGCACCTGTAATGCTAGTTTCTCTGAAAAATAAAATAATAAGAATAATGTTATGACGATAAAAATGTCACGAATGTTACAATGTCCGAAAGGTGTCCGCCCTTAGCGACCCCGCGCCGGAAGCCACTTAAATAGACGATTATATAGGAGTGGCTGTTTTCATGAAGCAAGGAAAAATGGATTAGTTTTGTTGACTTGAAAGCCGCCGGCGATGACAGCGCGAGACTGACCTATCCCTACCTTCCTTCGTCATTTAGACATAAGTTGACTCTTTAATTTACAGTGCGACGCTCCTTACCGTGTCAACCTAACAAAGTTTTTTACAAATTCCCCGCCAATCAGAATGTGTGAATTTCATTGACAGTCACGCCTCTTTGCAAAGTTCGCACAGTTGTAAATTGAACACCGTTGCATGGGTTGTTGAGATGACGTATTTACAAGTAAATTGTCAAATGTGAAAGTTTGATGGGTGGCCACGGTAAGGCGTGTTGCACTGTAAAACACTCATAAAAGCATTGAATAGCTTACTCTAAAAAAGGATAATTGAAACATTACTAACTCCAAAAAAAAAAAAGATCCTAATGGATAATTGTGACAGAGTGTTGTAGAGTACTGCAACAGAGTGGAATTTGGTATTCCGGGTCAACTTTTTCGTATCGCTACGCTGTTCAACGTGATTTCTAAGATTTAAAAGCTAAGCGCCATGATAAAAAGAGTACAAGGCAAGAGACAATTTGCGTAAAACAATGTTTGCTATTGTATTTCGAAAGCGAATTTCGTATGTAGTGAGTCTCAAACGGAATTTGGAGAACATTATACCCCTTTTCGCGGTAGCGCAAAGGCGAAAAGAGTGTAAAAATAACTTTTCACAGTTCTAACTCCCTTCTGTTTTCAAGGACAAATCTGAAATTTAGGTCAGTTATTGCCGTCAAGATAATGTTTAATTTGATTGCATTAATGATTGTTATCTCTCAAGAAATTGTGTCGAAAACCCTTGCTGGAACATATGGCAAACCAGGAACTTTCGTAACGTTGACGTTTTTTAGACATGGTTAACTTCAAAGTCACACCAAAAATTCAGAAAAACTTCAATTAACTTTATTTTTTTTTTGTTACATTTCTTAATACCTACTTTACCTTATGTCAAAGTTTTGTGAAGATTGAGTTATTCAAGGAGGCACAGTTGGGATTTGAAAGTCGCAGTGTAAGAAACGGGGTTTTTGCGAATCGTGATTCTTTTCATTGACATGAGAAGTCATACGGAAACACGTCAGATTTTTCTGAGCTGCAATATCTCAAATTTAAAATGCAGTGGTAGTCGAGAGAATCATATGGCGTCGCAATGGTAACCCAATAGCTACAATGAGATAACAAAATGGTGTAAAAAGCTTTTAATGAAGTGCTTACCACTGCGTAGGGAACTTTTGCACCCTCTTAACGACTAATAATTAAATAAAAAATTTCGGTTTTTATTGTGTATTTCGGGGGTTTGCATGCACAAGGCGCCCACTGGGAGGCTTCTTCCATGTGAGCTTGAGATGTTACCACGTTATATTGAGGAAGCTATAACCGAAGGAGGGAAATGTTACATATGTGCCCTACTTTTCCTCTGGAGAGAGAGAGAGAGAGAGAGAGAGAGAGAGAGAGAGAGAGAGAGAGAGAGAGAGAGAGAGAGAGAGAGAGAGAGAGAGAGAGAGAGAGAGAGAGGGAGAATAGTGGACTACTTTTTCATTGCAAATCGACAAGCTTGTTTCGTAGGAGCATGGCGCTCCCACTCTTCAGGATCTTATAATTCTATTTACATAAACGCGGTATTTATGCGTTCATTTTTTCATCACGCTTGCTTACACATTGTTTGGTTCTTAATTACACGTTATTTAGTAAAAACGTACTTGCATGCCGGCAGCTGCTAGCTAACTCTGACCTTTTGTTAAGTGTGGCGAGCTCCGGGTGGCAAATTATGTAATATTTCTCAAGTGTGCATAAGTTACATCTTTTAGTAGTGTTACAATACGCACGCGCTGTCTAGAATTTTCCAAGTGATCTTATACTCTGTTTTTGCTTTCTTTAAGCGCCATACATATTTCCTTAGCTCAGTTTGATTACTGTATTTTTCTAAAAGATTGCTTGTGGTTGGCGAACCTCGCCTAGGCAGAGCAGAGTGCGTATTGTAACACTACTAAAAGATGTAACTTATGCACACTTGAGAAATATTACATAATTTGCCACCCGGAGCTCGCCACAATTAACAAAAGGTCAGGGTTAGTTAGCAGCTGCCGGAATGCAAGTACGTTTTTACTAAATAACGTGTAATGAAGAACCAAACAATGTCTAAGCAAGTGTGATGAAAAAATGAACGCATAAATACCGCGTTTATGTAAATGGAATTATAAGATCCTGAAGAGTGGGAGCGCTATGCTCCTACGAAACAAGCTTGTCGATTTGAAATGAAAAAGTAGTCCACTATTCTCTATATATATAACCAGCTCAACTCCTTCGTTGTTGAGCACTCTCTGAGGGCTAGTATTGGAATTTAAAGTACTTTTGCTTTCATGTCCAAATTGAGCACTCTACTGGGATGAGTCATTGCCGCTAGCAATTGCGCATGCTCACTAGCTCGCTAGTTTGAGCACTCTGGCATGGCTTAGATGTACCACATGTGTGGGACATGAGGCCCAGAAGGCCGAAACAGTACTGTTTATATATATATCTATATATATATATATATATATATATATATATATATATATATATATATATATATATATATATATATATATATATATATAGAGGGCTGTGAGAATTAAAACATGGCTACACGGTAATTGCCCTACAGGCCTGTTTCGTAAGGCTTGAAGCCTCACTCTTCAGGAGTTTTATTCACGTTGCTGCACACTTATTTTTATATCAGAAACACTACGTAAATTTACATACATGGTGTTAGGGTGCTAAGCTAATTGTTCTGTTGTAGCGCCTTCGCTCGGTGCCTGCATGATGATACTAACTCGTTTCTTTTGTCACCTACTCATTAGCGCTTGTAATTAAGCAATCTGTTTATTTCGTCACTGTCACTTCTTCACATATATAAGATCTTGAAACCGACTCAGTTCCCGCCAAGTATTTTTTAGTTTTTAGCTTATTGTGAACACTGAGGAAGCCCGAAGGGCGAAACGTTTGTTCTTTACATTAAACATGGACCTGTGAGTAGTTTGCTTTTGACTCCATTTTTCATTCAACCTATATATATATATATATATATATAATTTGAACTATATATATATAATTTGAACTGCCAGTTGCCTGAAGATCGCCAACCGGCGTGAAACTCAGAGTAGCAACAGCTGATCTTTGCCTTGTGTGTTTACTTTGTTTTCGTTCTACTTGTAATGGTATTGAGCGCTCTTCACCTTCACACCACACTATAAACCTAGTATATATATATATATATATATATATATATATATATATATATATATATATATATGAGCGAATTCGCTAAAAGGTAGCTGTTGGAGTTTTCCATTGTGGCCTCTCAAAATTGAGGGGGCTTGCCGTCAAGACCTGCTTTGCCAAACAGTCCAGGGACAGTTCTAGCTCTGAATTGTGTGTCAAAAGCACAGGGCTGGGGAGGGGGGGGGGGGGGGGGTTGCTGCTTTGAGACTTTAACTGCAGTTAGAGTTTGTGGCCTTGTTAAGTGGGACTTTACAGTGTAGCATGCCTTCATTGGCAATTTTTCCTGCACCAGTGTAGGCCTGAATGATAGTTTGCTTTTGATCACCAATTAGAGTGAACCCACACTGTGGTGTGGGTGGGTGATTGGCAGTTGTCTGACCAAAGCACAGGGGTGGGGAGGGTAGCTTTTCTTTAAGTTTGTGACGGCAGCAGAATTGGCTTGTTTTCACAATTTCTGCAGCCACCTTTTGACAAATCCAGTTAGATATATATATATATATATATATATATATATAGATATATACATATATAATCTTTGCTGAATAATGGTAAAGTCTGCAGCTTGATTTTAAAATGGTTAGCTTTCTCTTGAAGTTTGGTAACCGACATTTTTCACTGTGTAAGCTTGCTTCTTAGCGGGTGTTAATACACGTTTACAACGGCACATTTGGAAAAAAAAATATTGACATTAATAAAAAATGACATCCTCCCAGTTAGTGATGTGGTAGTCTGGTGGTTAAGTGAAGGGGTTATTAATCACACGGTTGAGTAATTCATAATAGGAGATATTTTTACCGTAACCTAAAATTAAAAAGTTAGCGTCCTCAAGATGACTTGCTTGCACATTGCCCACACCAAGTAAGAGGGGACTGCAATATTCTAAGTGCGGCATATATCATCCTTAAAGGTTAACATTTTATCCAGTGTAATCGCAAGAATTTTCATGGATTCTTGGGTCCCTGCTTTAATACCGTTTAGAACAATGTCGCATTTATACGAACATGGCCCCAAGGGCAGTGCCTGGGTCTTATCATTGTTAAGAAGGAGATGATTCCTGATCAAACTAGGATTGTCTTTAAGGAGGATCGAAATAGTTTCTCCTTTTTTCAAACAAACATATTCTGTTTTTAGATACAGTTAGGGTAATCAAATCAAGACAAAGCTTGGCCAGGGTATTAAGTACCCATCATAGATTTTTCTCAACCATATAAGTCATTTCTTTGAGCTTTAAAATCAAGATATATTGTCTTTTTTGAAAAAAAGGGTACGGTGAATTATTCCCACTCAGCGTTACCAGATAATGTTAGAAATAATCTCTAAAATATTTTATAAATTCAACAAAATCTGTAGGTCAGTTTTTCAGAAGAATAAGTTTGTTTGAAATATGTCGCTAATTTCTTTTTTCACCTACATAATTTTTTTAAATTTGAAAGACGAACGTTTTAAATTAATCTAAGCTAACATGCAAAAAATGGAAAAAATTGCCTGTCCGGAAGCAGAGATATAAGCGAGTAAAGTTGCAAAATCAGGAAAAATGAAGGGGTTACAAGATCGGCATTTACGCATGCGTCACCCGCTCATTCGAGTGCACGCGCAAGTGAAGCTACAGTTCAACACAAACGGATTTAAGTGACCATTAAACCGTGTACTCTATGCACAATTTTCGTTGTTTTCGTGAATAGGAAATGTCTATTTGTATTCCATATGTATAGGAATTAGAAGAAAGGTGAGCGAAATTAGCGGTATTTGTTTATTTCTGGTTACCCACTTTGAATCGTGAGCTGACGCGAGCAGCTTTTAAAATTGCGTGTGTGGCCTACGCGCGCACGCTCAGCTGAAACCCCAAGGCGTATTGCATTATGGGATTGGGAAAATAGTCAATGGTTTAAATGTGGCGTGATATTCTCAGCCCGTCAGTTAGGCCCCATCCATACGTATCCGGATTATTTCGAAAATGAGCTTTGTTCTCGGCAAAAGGAAAAAAACAGGAAGTGTTTAGGAATCGTATTTGCCCGTCCACACGAATACGAGAAAACGCTAACCTCCAATTATCGAGCACGCACGTGCATGCGCTCTCTGTATAGTAACATAAGCCTCTGATGTCATCGTATTCGAAAACCTCCGTTTTCTCCAGTCCCCACGAATGTGTACTCTGGAGAGCATTTCGAAAAACCTTCCATTTCGTGACCGAAAAGGCCGTGTTCATGTCGACGGGAGGCAAAACAGGTGGAGAAAGTCCCCGTTTACGAAAATATCGGGATACGTGTGGACGGGGTCTTGGTAAAGTACTGCAAAAGGAGGTTCTTCTGAAAGGAAGGTGACATGTGCTGCGAGCGCCCATTTTTGTCTAAAAACCCAGCGCACGAATTAGCTGCCTATCGATTGCATATGGCGTTCGCTAATTCGCGTTTGTTCCATAGTTCACAGGAAAATCTATGTTTACAATTTTTGACCAGGAGTTCCGGTTTTGACTCAGAAGTACGCTGTATTCATCAGCAACAATCTATGGCCAGTGTTTTGGCAATTTCATAAAATTGTACGAAAGGAGTCATTACAAGTCCAACAGCCCACACACAAGCTAAATCTATTTTGGAGTGTTAAGTTCTCACAAAGGCATTTTCAGGTACGCACGTGAATTGACCATAGAATAATATCAGGGATTACATTTATAAAATCTAGGTACATTTCTTCAACATAGAGGATGCGCGGCAATAGTCCACTTTCGATATATTAAAATTCAGTCCTAAACAAACGGCATCATCTCGAGGCTCTGGGGAATAAATATCCTTAAGGATTTGTATCAGTTTATTCCCCAGAGCCTCGAGATGATACCTTTTGCTTAGGGCTGAATTTTAATATATCGAAAGTGGGCTATTGTCAAAGTAGCTTAAATAACCTTATTTGTCAGCGTCGTACTATGGAAACGAACATTTTTATTATCGCCTTGACACGTTACAATAGTGAGCGAGTTTTTATCGGAAATCTATAACAAGTCGTATTTCTGGGGAATCACCTTAACCTGAACAAGTTGCTGACAGGAAGTTCTGTAGATCATATCACTATCAATAACACGTTCTAAAACACTTCGTCGTATTCTAAAACCGTCCAATTCTGGTAAAAATGATATGTTTTGCGGTCATTTTTTCCAAATCTGTGCTGTTTTGGCACCACACCGTAAATATTGTTGATGAATCTCCACTTTTCTACCGAATGATTTATCCAGTTTGCAATATTTCGAAAGAAAAAAGAATATTTTTCCGGAGCATTTATCAACTTTGCATTATTTATCAAATTTTATCAAATTTTTGACTAAACAGTCACGCAAAATAACAGTAGAAATTTCCAACGTCTTCTCATAGAAGATCACAGAAAATGGCGAAGGAAATTTCCATCGTCATTTTTAACAGAAGATAAAGCAAAATGACGGCGGAATTTTCCAACGTCATTTTTCACAGAAGATGAGGCAAAATGACAGCCGAAATTTCCAACGTCATTTTTTTTAAAAAAGATCAAGCAAAATGACGGCGGAATGTTCCAACGTCATTTTTGGCAAAAGTAAAACAAGACTACCTGAAGTGAAGATCTTCAACTTTATTGTCTAAGGACGAACTTAACTCCCACGGGCTAAAAACGAGATATTTCACACACTCAGATTCTAAGCTTGAAGACAATTCACTATATAGACATGTAAAGGAAACCATATGAACCTCGTTTATGGGCTGCTCGTGGAACGTTTTCACCAAGATGACTAACATTTTTTCCCCGGAAAGACGTTAAATTATTACTCACTCTTGTTTTAATTGAAATGTAATTTTTATGTACAGTATTATGACAAATAGAAAGCTACGGTTAGTCCCTCCAGTCGTTGCAAACCAACAGAGAAATATGTCAATACTGAGGAAAAAAAGTTTTTTTTATTACAAAATTAATTCTGCTCTCTGTCGTTAGCCACAAACTTGGCTCTTAATTGTCTGAGAACTATAGCACAAGTAAAACCGAGCGAACAAATATGAACATCGGTACTCCCATTGAAATCTATTTGCTGCAAACGGCACACGCTAATAATGCTACATTCGTGCTTTGCATCGACCAGTATCAAATCACCAAATTCAATCTGTAAAAGAACATGAAATGAAAGAAATCAGAGCTACTTTTGGCTGACAATTAGTTTTTTTTTTTTCTTTTTAATGAAACATTCTCTCTCTTACCTGCAACCGTTCGCCTTTCTTGTCACTTTTTGAAGGGGAAATGTTCAGAACATATCCACGCTCTTTGCCATCCCGCTTGAGAGGACGGTCACGGAGTCATGAATAACAATTTTGTTATCTTCAATTGGTTCCACAGAATAACACTGGTTTCACAAGACCCCAAACGCCCGTTAGTAATTATTATATTAGCTGAAAGTCTTGAGTCGCCAAAAGAATCAAAGTGCTAGCTATTTAGGCTGGATGGATTTGCAGATGAATTCGTTGGTGGAAGTTCTTTTTCCTCAAACTATACTAACGAGCTAGCGTGCTATTCGCCCCTTTCGTGAGATTTTTGTTAAAATCTTATCTGAATGAATTTCCGTCAGTTAATTCAATTGTCAAGTAGAAACCAGAAAAGGACCGGAAATTAATTATTTAAGTGACCGAAAAATTTAAAACTGGCGCCTCCAGCTCTGCTATTTAACAAACCTTCAGAAAAGGCAAAAGGCAAGTTGCGTTAGTTTTTTGCTCGGTTGTTAACCTGTAAAAGGCTTCTTTCACATTACGGCTGCTTTCGTGGATAACAAATTAATTCCCCGCACAAGGTCAGCAAGCGCTCAACAAAATATTCAAAGAGGTCCCCCTTTTTTCTCGCAAAAGAGGAAAATCCCTCAAGAACTTTTAAGGCCGTTTACACGACAGAAAGATTTGGGTCAGAGCTATTAAAACTCTAGAAGGGAATAGAAAAACATTTGCGAACCGTTGGAGTCGTGCTCGGCTTTCATAATCAACCGCACTGTCGCATTCAAAAACCGCATGACACATGACACACATATTGCCGCCCAGTTTCACATCACGACATTAAAACCTAAACGAAATAGGACAACAGGACGTTGAAGTAGTTTCAAATGCACAGTACGGAAAAAGACTGCGTTTATCGTCCTGTACCAGCCTTGCTACTAATGATTTTTTCGATCCTTATTTCGATGATGAAATTAGCGAGGAGAACTGAGCAGATTCGGCCATGTCTGCAAGTAGTCCAGCGACAAATGACCTCCGGTTGAAGCCACACTGAGTCAACGTAAACGGTGAGTGATCTCAGTCCAAATACCAATGAACTTTTTGAGACACTATTTGAAGACCACGAGAGAGACAACCCTTATAAATTAACCCTGGAACCAATTCAGGGCGTTAATTCTTTGCCGAGTGAACGTAATGATATCGGTTGAATTTGTTCCCCTTGGAGATTGGAATCAGAGACGGAAGATGGCATGGCAAGTAAGTTGCCATGATTGACTTACAGCTATTGCGCTTCAAGTGGACAAACGGAAAGATTGATTTGAAGAGGCTAGCTTAAAGAAAGATATCCAAACATTTTATGGTTCAAAATGTTTCAATCAAAGTCATAAGCAATGTTGGCCGATGGCAAAAAGGGAGCAAGTTATTCGAACCCCCTGAGAAGTAACTACAATAGCACATGGCTTTTAGACGATATGATGGTGTGATGAAGAAGACAAAGCACGAGACAGGGTCAGTCGATGCCGATTTAGCAGAGGCCATGATTCCACCTATTGTTCAAAGATCGTCGGGCGCAGACTGCTATTGAAAAAAACTCGTTGCGGATCAGGTGGATGATATACCTGACTCGGAGGTGAATTCAGAGATAAAGGCGCATATATTCCCTTCATCTTTTAATTTAGCCTAACATTGAACGAAGACTCAATTTAAGTTGTTAATAACCACACAAGCCTACATTATAAACAGCTTTTGATAATTTGAAAAAGTGAACTGTAAACAAGACAAAATCGTCTTCAAGAGGCGACTATTTTGTTGGAAGTTTAAGATTAAATATAAAATAAAAGGTATTTTCAAGAAATAGAGTTAGAATATGGAATAGCTGATCTTATGAAGTGCGCAATTAGGCATTCAACATTTGCGGAAAAAAAGGACTTTGTAAGTTTCCGAGGCAATTTCGGGTATGCACATGCGCGAAATTTTGAGGCTGGAAAGTTTCCATCGTCATTTTTGATTAAGTGCAAATTTGATCTTAAAGATTTCTATGGTCGTTTGTGTTTGACGTTGGAAATTTCCATGGTCGTGCCTCTCGCAAATTTGACTTTGGAAATTTCTGTGGTCATTTTGTATAACCCTATAGTTTAGACGTTGGAAATTTCCGTGGTCATTTTGTATCAACCCTATAGCTTTGACGTTGGAAATTCCCGTCGTCATTTTGCATTGCATTGGACTGATTTTAAACTCATTTGCCTTTCTTAGACAAAAAAATCAATCCACCTTCTTCAATTTGGAAATATTTTGAACCGTTCTTCTCATTCTTGACATAAATTTATGTTTCTGGCAATAAATAAAAGAAACCACTGAATTTCTTGCCAAGTCCTTTTAGCAAAAAAAAAAATTTTTAAGCAAAATTTTCCATCTTTCAGTGCACCTCCACAGGAACGGCAATTCTGGCATACTTTCTTGGTATTTTTGCCACACACAACTGAGTGGAAGGTTGGCAAAAAAACCATACATTGAGCCATTTTGTTTTCAAATCCAAGCTTGGCAATCCGGGCTTAGCAATTTTAAACCTTAAATAAGCTACTTTGTGCCAAAATTCCCAGTTTTCTTGGCACATTTTAATCGGAACTATCAATATTTTGCCAAAAATTAACGTTTTAGAATATCCCCGTTGGTTTTAGAACGTGTTCAATGATAAGCAAATCGAAGCTGTCTCGTCCTAAAAGCTGTTAGGAGTGGTAGTTTCGGACAACCTCAGGTGGAACGCGCATGTAGAATCTATATGCAAAAAGGCTGCGACGCGCCTGTACTTCCTAAAACAGTCCTAAAACAGCTAAAGCGCGCTAAGGCCTGGTTTTCACTAGCTATGCAAGCATAAGCACAAACAACACACGCAGGCACATTTACTTGTTGTTAATTAGTGTCTATTGTTCGAACAAAAGGCTCTAATAAACTACAAGCTACTGAAATTTGGTTTTATCAACGGAGTTGATAATGTAAATTGGCCACCGTACAGAGATTCTAAAAGCTGACGTTTCGAGCGTTAGCCCTTCGTCAGAGCGAATCGAGGGATTATGGGTTACGTGTAGCTTTTATAGTAGAGTAGGAGCTACGCTATTGGTGGTAACATGGCAACGTGAAAAATAGGAATATATTACGATTTCCTGGCGTAGCTCCTTGGTGAGTTTCTTCAAGCTTGGCATCGTGGTCCTGGGTCTCCTGTTAGAAATCTGTGGATTAAAAAATACTAGAACACAAGGTTAGTGGTCGCAGCGGTTGAATAACAAATGAATGAAGGGGTAGTTTCTAAAGAAACTGTGGTGCTGCGTCGGTGGGGAAGTAGTATACAAAAATTTGGTTTTATCAACGGAGTTGATAATGTAAATTGGCCACCGTACAGAGATTCTAAAAGCTGACGTTTCGAGCGTTAGCCCTTCGTCAGAGCGAATCGAGGGATTATGGGTTACGTGTAGTTTTTATAGTAGAGTAGGAGCTACGCTATTGGTGGTAACATGGTAACATTGCGTATGCTTGTGCTTATGCTTGCGTTGATAGTGAAAACCAGGTTTAAAGTTCCACCCAAGGATATGCTACTTTTCTATACAACATGTATACGTCCTGTATTAGAATATGCGTGCCCAGTTTTTCATCATTCTTTGCCGCAATATGTCTAATGAAATGGAGAGGTTGCAAAAGCGCGCGTTGCGGATAATGCAACTCGACTTATCTTATGCTGAGGCTCTAGTAGCTCTAGACATTACGTCACTGTACGAGAGGAGGAAGGCATTGAGTAATGCTCTATTTGACCAAATTGTAAGGGACCAAAGCCACGAGCTCCAAGATCTGCTGCCGCCACGCAACGAGTCCATTTATTGCACCCGTAGCCAGAGATACTTCAAACTACCGATTTGTAAGACAAATAGGTTTTAAAACACTTTTATTATGGCGGACAGTTTTAATTATTAGTAGTAATCTTAATTATTAGTATTTTGGTGTTGATACTTCTTCTCCTTTTGTATTTTATTGTAGGTTATATTTTACGGTTTTTATAGTACTTATCAAAATATACATATGGATAATTTTTAGTTCATTGTAAAGTAAGTCACATTTCAGCCGGCCCGGGGACTGCAATGATTTTACTTCTTAATAAAGCTATCTATCTATCGTAAATCTCTGTTGCGGCTTATTTTAAATTACTTCCCGGGTGGAAAATAACACGGCAGACTGTGTCCGTGCCCGAAAATTGAAAAAAAAAAATGTAACAAAATGTTTGGAACATTTTCGAGATTTCGACTTGGAATTTTATTTTTATCAAAAGAATAAACGTACATTTCTTATGAAAAACCTGACCGATTTCCGTAAAACGGTGGAAACCGGTGTGGATGCGCCCTGATTAACCACTCGTACCAATTTTTTATAGGCCAATTCGCTCATATCGTACGACGTGAACGAGACTGAATAATCACGAAAGACTCGTGATGTGCAACGGGATATTTTGGGTTTTTTGTTGACGTCGACGTCGTAAATTTTTTTTAAGTCCCTAACATGCACATCCACTATGGGTTTATAACGAACTCACTAAACGATCTGTTCCCAGTTGTCTTTATAGCTCATTTGGTAGAGCATGGCACCCATCATTAGGTTCAAGTCCTGCACAAGCCTATATTTTTTAGGCCTAAGTTTGCTTCGTTACTGCTTAAGTAGCGTTTAAACTACGATGAGAGAAAATCGTCAAATGCTCCTCTCTGCAGTACAAAATATTGGGTTTCATCAGTATTTAGAGACTCTCTGCCGAACGGCATGCATAGTGCGCCTCGACCCAGGTTTCGTTCTACTCAATCCATCGCAATCGGAAACATATTGTTCGATTTCACCCTTGACGCAACGTGATCGTTTGTCATTGTTTTGAATCTCGAATAGCTTATTCCGATTGGCCAACTGTTTTTTCAGCGCCAGTTTCGTGCTGTTGAAAACAAGAAACATCGCCATTAGCCTGAAAAAAAAAAAAACAAAACAAAAACAAAAACAAAAAAACAGTGTACCCTCCAGAATTACCTTTTATCTTTATGGAGCTGATTGATTTAGACACTGGGGAATCACCGGAGAGGAATCTTTACGGTTCGGCTATTCAGCAAGAGTAGAACAATTCTGAAGCTAACGAGCCAGGCGGCATTATTTCAGTTCTGAAATGCATGGCTTACTTTATTTAAACTTACTTTTACTTTGTCAGTTTCGATTTGTTAGGATACCTGGGACACAGAAGTAAAATGCTCTTGTAAAGATGCTTGTGCTCAAAAGAGTGGCAGACGTTGCTGTCTTTGTGGAGCGGCGAGCAAACTTTGCCTCGGCAACTCGTCATGTTCTATGATGATGATACTCAGCTGTGTCATTTAAATTAGGAACTGATGACCTTTTCTCCTCAGCAAAATCCAGCATTGAAATGTGTGCACAGGAAATCAATAATTGGATGATTCTTTCAAGAATCATTAAAATGGTCTTAAGCTAAATGAGGAGAAAACTGAGTTGTTTTGACTCAGTTCACGTTATCGGCCCAGTCCTTCATTGGAATTTGTTCGTGTCGGAGGTGGAACTATTCAACCGTCCTCTTCTGTTCGTAATCTGGGAGTGATACTCGATCCCAGTGTTGATATAGAAGACCACATTAAAAGGATATGCAAGACATGTCATTTCCATTTAACTAATATTAGTAAGATAAGATCATATTTGGATCGTGACTCTACTGAAGCAATTATTCATGCTTTTGTGACTACCAACTTGGATTACTGTAATGCGATTCTATATGGATTAACTAAAGTTCTCTCAAACCACCTACAACTAGTTAAGAATAAAGCAGCGCGCATCGTAACATTCACCAAGAAGTATGAACATATAACACCCAGTTTAATAGACTTACATTGGTTGCCTGTCGATTACCGTATTATTTTAGCCGTATTATAAGGCTATCAATGGTTTTCACCATGCAACTTATCATCAGTACATTTAATTTGCTCAGTTTCTGTAGTAGCTCCTACTCATTGCGTTCTTGCTCGAATAAGTTACTTCAAGTCCCGATATCTAAGCTAAAGTCCTATGGTGATCGACGATTTTCTATTGCAGGACCTAAGTTATGGAAGAGCATACCTGCATACCATCGGCTTCCATTGATACCAGCCTCGTAGCTGAAGAAACTACCGACGTTAAATAAAGTTACTTTACCTTTTACCTGCATCTTTAAGAAATGCCGTTTCCTTGAATTCTTTTAAAAAACATTTAAAGACATTTATTTCACTAAGCCTTTTCTTGATTTATATATAGATTTCTATCTAATTGTTATGCTTATATACGTAGTTGTTAGATTTTTTTATTGTTTTAAAACATTTTTCGTGATATTGTAAAGTGCCTAGAACAGTTAATGAAAAAGACGCTATATAAATAAAGTTTATTATGTAGTTAGTAGTTAATTCCTGTCGTTCCGTACGGAACATAGGTCGTCCACCAGAGTTCGCCAAGGATCCAAGGACCTGGCGGAGGCAGCGGTTCACAAATACTTGTATCTTGGCCATCGATGACTTCAGCACTCTCCAAGTTTCACAGCCGTATTATTATCATTAAATAGAAATATTTTAAACAAATATGAAGATGACATACTACGACAAAATTATGAAATGATATGTAGAGAACGCATTCAAATCAGAACCTAACAGATTTATCGACGGATGGCTTTTGACGGAGACGTTGCGTCTAGGGTAAAAACGGGCCTTTCATGCTGGATTACCGATAGTATTATATTAATAGAGTGATTATTTCTTTTGCCTCGAATGTGCGGTAAATTTTATTGCTAATTATCGGTAGTTTTGTTGATTTTATCGTTAATGATTTGTCGGCCGCTAATTCGTTATGTCAACGGTGAAAAACGCCAGTGGATAACTGAGCGTGATAAAGTGCCGAAACTTGCAGATATATCCGAATGAAGTCCTCAGAGACCTGACACACGGAAGTCAGTTCGGGATCAAAGCAGTTCGAGTTTCATTTGCTGAAGTCATTGTTTGTACTGAGAGAGCTACATTTGTTCTCCTCTCTGTTTGGATTTTTTTTTCTAATATTTTCGGAAGCTGTTCAGGAAATCTTGATCTTATACCAGACAAGCTATGGCTGAAATGATTTGTGTCTTAGAAAACTTATGTCGCGGTCAAACGTTCCTGGCAATGGCCAAAATGACCTAGCTGTTTGTGTACGTGACTCGATAATTTGCAACGGTTGCAGTAGAGACTTTATGAACAACTGATTTGGCACAAATTGAATAATATCGAACAAAATAATAGTATTTCTTTTTCATATTGTTATAAAAAAACAAACGTCCAGCCCTTTTTACAACGAAGAATTGAAGACAATAAATATGTACTTTATCGATGTCTGATTTATATTTGAATCGCTATCGCGATGCGGGCCGCGTTGAGTGAGGAAACCCAATTACATTTGATTAGTATTGGAGCCGCGATTTTCTTTATTTATTGGAAATATACATTTCTATTCTTCAAGCCAACTTCTCTTTCGTTCGCTTGAAGGAAAGGACACAAATTGTCGCTTATTTTCTTCCGAGTGGCTAAATCAAGCAGACATTGAAAAAATTCATCAGGCCAGCAAATTTGATACTGAATAGCTTGCTTCGACGATATGGCGGCGGCCATTTTGATTTCTATTGTTTAAAAAGATATTATGGGATACTCAGGGGGACAAATATGTATTTTGCCCCCTGGGAATTCCTTAATAGCTATTGAAACAATAGAATGGCCGCCGTATCGCCGAAGTAGTCTATTGATTTACTGTACTAGTTAATTTAACATATCCCAAAACCAAAAAAGAAAAATATTTCAGCTCGTTCGCTTTCGATAACGATGGTTGACAGCCATCGAAACTGTCAAGATCAAAAAAAAAATTTCTTTTGGTTTTGTTAAATGAACTAGTAAATAAAGGCTATTAGTATAATTTTCAGCGTGAATATAAGAATTTAGTGTCATATTCCCCGCGCTACCCGGCGCGGCTGCTAAGCTAATCAAGCACTTTTCGTGCCTTTTTATCGTGTTTTAGCATGTTGTTTTGCACTTTCTTGATATTCACCGCCGAAAATTACACTAAAACAATTATTCGCCTCAGGCTCAGCGGATATTGGGGAATATTCACCTCGACTACGTCTCGGTAAATATTTAGCAATTATTGAATGAGGTTGAGTAGGATATGAAGAATTCTGCAGGTCGAGGAGGGATGTTATCCACCATGGCCGAAGGCCGAGGTGGATAACATCCTCCGAGATCTGCAGAATTCTTCATATTCTACGAAAGCCGAATTCAATAATTGCTTTATCATTCATTCAAAATATTTTCTTCGCTCAAACTTCTAAACCTACTCGCAGCCACTTTTCTGCTCAACAAAAATAACACAATCTCGTCCCCAGGTCAACGGTTCAATAATTTGTAGTGGGCTGCACTTTTGACGTCATTTTGACGTCATCGGTTCAATAATCTGCAGCGGGCTGCACTTTAGACGTCATTGATTCAATATGACGAAGTTTCTTTCCAAATTTGGTGAACAGCAGCTGGTTATGGTGAATTATGCGTGTGGTTTTAACCAATCAGAAACGGGGGAATATTTTGAGTGAATAATAACAGCCAATATTGACTTCGCCTTCGGCGAATAATTGTTAAATAGTCTGGATACGACTTTGCAGCCGCTGAGTGGGCGACAATAGAGAGTTTAAGTAACGACGACGGCTAAGGCAACGCTACGAAGCAAGAATATTATTGGTTAAAAAAGGAAAAATACTCGTGCTGCACGTGCAACACGAATTTTCGGCCGTACTCCACAAAACAACGACGTGAAATCACCAAATTTTAGGTTTTGACGACAACGTGAGCATATTACAACGAAAGCATTCATTTTCTGTTTTGACTTTAAAACCGTTCGTGCCCATCCAGTTACAGGATAGTTCGCCCTTATTATACAAGGTGAACAAGACGGAATGATCGCGGAATACTTGCGATAGCGTTAAGTTATATTTTAGAAAGACGTTTTCGTTGCCGTAGCCGTCGTCTTTGCTTAAACTCCCTAATATATTCCCGCCGGGAGACGCACTATACAAGGCGTGGTACCTGAGGCGCATGCAGATAATAAATCAATTGTAAACTGTGATAATTTGCGAAGTAAAGAAGCCTCTAACGGCAATGTGTCCGCAATATGATGCAAGATGTTATCAGTCGCTCTTGTTTTAAAATCGCCAGTCACTTTTCTCGCTCTGGAAATATCTTTTAAAGGCTCCGTCCCTTTGTTGCTGTTTGCAGATCGCCATCTTGGATTAACAGTCATGCTTGAGTAAGTTCGAACAAAAGCAGATCGTGAAGCGACCACTTTTTAGTGCGTCTTCGTGTTTAAGTTGCTACGAGAAAGTTAACACGTCTCTATATTTACTCCTTGAGCACCTTGTTGTGTTCATTCTTGATCCGATCCATGCACTTGTCACTGCCTGGCAAATGAGGAGTTTTCAGAGCCTTTTGTGCCCGATTTAACGTCCGGAGATCCACTCCGACCAAAGGCTGTCGAACTGGAGGCTGGCGAGGTGGCAATGCATGTTGGGATTGTACAGGACCATAATGCTTGCTGGGCACACTTGCTGAGAGACTCACGTATTATTGCCGGCAAGCCGCTGCTTACAGAAATTCTACACAGTGATATTAAAAAGAAACTCAGCCTTTTTGTCCTGTTTAAGGGAACCTCCACTTCAACCGAAATATTACAACCACAATCAAACTGGTTCAAAAACATTATTCAAAGAAAGCGCTTGCATCCGAAATAAATTAATTTCAGAAGGCTTTATTTCTATTTCAACCATTTTGGTAATTTTGAGGTGTTACGAACGCCCTGTTGTTATTACACAAAGCTCTTTCTACTAGGACGATAGGGAAAATGAGCGAGTCAAAATTTCCTTTTTTTTTCTGACACAAACATTTTTTTCCGACATTGAAATTCCCAAATAATTTGATTTCATACATTGTTTCTTCTTTCTTCTTTAGAAGGAGTGAAGGTTCCCATTAAAACAAAAATTGTGTTGTCATAATAGTTGCTTTTTAAGATGATTATGTATATGTAGATTTCCACCATGTACCACTGATGGTGACCGTACGGTCGAAAACGTTTTGGTTCCTTAACTTTTTTAGCCTTTTTTATGATCAAAAATTGTGTTATGACACAACAAGAGCCCATAACCTAGAGCCTACAACTCCAAGACAAGATCTATAGACCTTATTCATAAATGGCGGTCACATTTATAATTCTTTTGTCCAAGTGCAAATTAGCCTACCAAGCCTCATTTTAGAGCAAGAAATTCATTGTATGGTATCGAGGCTTGGTAGGCTAATTTGCACTTGGACAAAAGAATTATAAATTGACCGCCATTTATGAATAAGGCCTATATAACGGCATTTTCACAGATCAAGCTATTTTTAGACGAGTTCTTAAAGTGCCCATAACCCCAAAATATTTTTTTCCGCTAAAATGAATCTTTGCACTTGTTCGAAACGCATTGCGGCCATTTTTCCTTTTTCTAACAAATCCTGCCATTTTATAGGCTTCGAAAGTTGCGAATATCCAAGCATCTTTGGTTCACGACCGAGTCAGAAGGGGAGTGGGTCTATTCCTGTTTTGACGTCACAAACTGATTTACATTGCATTAACTCTTTGTAAAAATACATGCAAAGTAGATTGTGACGTCAAATCAGGAATAGACCCACTCCCCTTCTGACTCGGTCGTGAACAAAAGATGCTTGTATTTACGCAACTTTCGAAGCCTATAAAATGGCAGGATTTGTTAGAAAAAGGAAACAATGGCCGCAATGCGTTTCGAACAGGTGCAAAGATTCATTTTAGCGAAAAAAACATTTTGGGGTTATGGGCACTTTAAAGTGCTTACTGTGACCAAAAAATCAATTTTTATTTGGATTTGGATTTCAAAACTAAGTTAACTATATACAGTGAGTGACCCAAGTTTTAAGCCTTGATTTAAAAAAAAAGATATCTGTTAGTAATGGTCCTCCATTACTAACATTAAAATCTTGAGAGCTGGATCGAGGAGAAAATGACGTCAAAGACTCGCTGGTTTAAGAATGCAATGCGTTTGTACGCGGCTGAATTAATATGCAACACGGGGGTTTTGGGATTTAGGACTTTTAAACTCGTGTTTTGCATATATAAAATGAGCTGCGTTTACACGCTGAAAGTTTAAGCTAGTGATTCAACTATGTCACTTTTCCTTAGATCCAACCCTCTGAGGTCCAATCGTCAGTTTGGAAAGTGAGTAATGGCGGACCGTGAAATCCAAAACTTACACTCAAAGTAAACAGCCTTTGGATAAAAATCAAAGCTCAAAATTTTACCAGTCAAGCCTTAAGCAATCACACTTCCAAAATCTGAAGAAAAAAAGAAAGTGAATTTTTGATCATAGTAGCACTTTAAACAAGATTTGGGTTGCACGAGTGATCATTCTTAATCCCAAGGGTAATAATTACTCATACAAGGCTTTTCATTCGCTGAAAAGGTCTGGTTTCGCGGGAAAATTAATCTAAAAATATGCCGGTCTGTAAAAACGCCGTCGCACACATGCAATGAAGTTGTACGCTCCTAGTGGTGGGCTGCTGGCAGCAATTGTTGGTGGTGATGTCATGTATGTACAATAAACATCCACATATAAGCACCTAGTATTTAAGAACCTGTTAGGCTAAAAATGACGTTTTAGACCCCCCATTTCCTTACTATTAGCATCAATATGATATTGTTGAAATGGATATTTTACCATTGTAAGCAGTCACTGATTAGTACTACTGCAAGACAAACTGAGCTTACTCTTATGGATCGAGGGGAATTGACATCCGATTTCACAATTTGCATGACGCACTCAATCACTTTGTCCTCGATTTCAACCATTGGATCTGAAAACGAGGTAAGAATAGACCGAATGCATAAATGGCGGCCAAAAAATAAAAATATTATTTTATGTCCTAATTAGTCTCACTAGCCTGGTTATGGACAAAATACAAAAGAAACGTTGCTTGAGAGCGAGGCCAGTGAGTCTAATTAGCACAAAAACAAAAAAATACACTTTTGACCGCAATTTACGCATTCGGCCTATACACAAATAAATATAATGAACCTCACCAGCAAACAAATAAGATCGGAGGGTCGAGTGTTCGACCTCTGCGAGGGAACACTCGGGGTTTTTCCGACCGTCCCCGAGACACCAACGAAAAAAGAAACCGCTTCTTCAAATAAGAACAAGTTGCTCATTTGGCGAACAGTGTCCATGATTGTGTCCGCGGGCATACGTGCCATTGTTAAGATCTCTTGGGACCCGAAACATAAAGCAGCGATTCATTCAGTCAAAATTGCACTGAGTTTGTCAAAAACGTTCGTTTCGGCCTCAAAACGCAACTTTTTGCGAAAACATGTACTTGGTAACGTTTTGAGTAGTTTTGAAGTGAAAAGCTCAAAACGTTTACCATTCGAAGAAGAACCAGAGATACGGTTCGAACATTTAGGTAACTTAAGAATGTTTTTTTTTTTTTAATCTCAGATTAATTTAAAGCTTCTGAAAATAAGAATAAGGATGAGAGCAATATAGCAATAGCTTAAGATTTCCATTAAAACACTTACCGTGCGATGAAGGGTTGAGAAACGGGTGATCTAACAAATGTGGAATGGTTAGGCGCTCCTTGGGATTGCGACGAAGACATCCCTAGAAAAAGAGTTGCAAAACGCTCAGAAATATTTCTTTGAACTCTCATCCACCATTTTGATTGCATGATCTCTTTAGTCGCGCTCTAGACACATCTGTGGACACATCGTCATCGTTCTAGGTCTATTCTTGGTTTTCACGGGATGTCAAAGAAACTAAAATTAAAAATTTTGAGTTTTTACCTTCATCGAGTAGAAGGCATTTTAAAGATATATCAGCTGGCCTGTTTCAGCTCGGTAGCATGCTTTGTTTTGAAAATACAACAGTTTGAATTTCAATTTTTTTTACAGTGCGTGACATCTGGATTGCTTGTGAGAAACATGTCAAGGACACGAAAATATCGAAGTAATATGTTAAGAGAAGTGTCTATGCGAATGTTTTCAAGTTTAGCAGAGAGAAAAAAATGTTTTGAGACAGCCAAAGTAAACTCCATGCCGCCATGTTGGTGTCTCTCTCATGGAGTCTCCATACCAAACACCATAATTATGAGTGGTACCCTTTGCCGAATAACTCGAGTTTGGAATATCGCACAGCTCTAAAACTTTGACACGGTGTTCATTTATTACCTTTCTACAATATCTCAATTTCGCGGTCTTATGACTTCTGTGTCTTGTTAAAGGTGCAGTTTTCGGGTACACTATCATTTACCGCACTAAAATGGCGCAAGACAAAAGAAGTATTGTTATTCCAATTACTAATTCTTGATTAGATATTGTTATATTGGTTTTGTTCTTTTGTTTTAGGGACATTAATTATTTGGAGCACCAGAGAGGACGCAGCTTTGTGTCACTCCTTCCCTGCTAGCAGGTCTCTTTTCTTTTTGCGTTCGCTGTGCTGACGAGTACGGGACAAGAGACCTCTGCCATGGGTCGAAACTCACTTCGATACAACAGCCTGCTGTGTTGCGCGCATACCTTAGAGTAATTCCGCTGTTGTTACGTAAGCACACACAACACGAAGTACGTGAGTATTCGGTCGCTAAGTTTAGTAACCGCCGCGCATGTTCGACACTGTATTTCGACCCATGCCGGGCAGGTGTCCGTTTTCCTCTCCTCGTCAGCCCAGCAAACGACCAAAAGTAAAGAGGCCTCTGTTAGCAGGGAATGTCACTCCCTGTTTTCTCCACTTTTTGTTTTGAGCTCGTCGAAGCAACGATGTACATGCTACATCGAGAAGAATCTTAGTTGACCGTCTCAAATGCTTGAAGAGCCCGAATGGGTATCTTGCAGTTACGATTATAAGGATAACGAAACTAACAAAGACATTAATACCGTTGAAAGATCGTCCAAAACAACTGGTTGAAATCACAAACCTTCATAACATCCAACAAGTAAATTTCTTTAATGGGTGGGAACTCAATCTCATGCGAGGGATCCATGATGCATTGAAGTTTGATAACATGATTGCTAATATGTTGAAATGGAGTCCGTCCATACACCATCATGTAAAGAATACATCCAAGTGACCACACATCGCTGGGCCGACCAATCTGCCGGAAAAAAAAAAACATACGTCAACCGTCATCAACCTACCAAGCGATCA
>OX421448.1:5017200-5032200 GCA_949126865.1 Montipora capitata | reverse complement strand
GTCGCAGCTGTCAGAAATAGTAAATAGTCGTTTGGAAGCTTGAAGGGTTAACTAGTTGATAGTTGTCATAACGTTTTGTAAAATAACAGAATAGTCAAATTATGCAATAAGCAAAACTCACCAATCAAATAGTTTGATGATGTTATCATTTCCCTGAAGTCTATTCAGCAAGTCAATTTCATTGAAGTAACTCTGAACCATAAAATCGTCGGCTTCTTCCAAATCAACAAATTTCATGGCACATATTCTTTTGCCATCGAAAGCTCGGTACACCTATTAGCAAATTTAAAATTCACACAGCAAGTGACAGAATATTCAATAAGTTGCAATTTAAATGGCATTACAGCCAAGTAATCAAGTATCATAAAAAAATTAAGACTGTCTTTAATAAAAATTATTTTAGCATCAGTAAATATAAAGAAATTAATAACAATGAACTTTTGATTATACATGTAGCAGAGAGAGGGAATTAATTTTCTTGGCAATAATAGAGGATTAGAATGGCCACAGTCGTTCTCTATTGTGAACAGATCATTGAAGATTCAGTATTGGGAAGTTACTAATCACGGTGTTCAATCTTCCCACGTTCCCGCCTCTCCTGATAGAAATATCTTGTTTTGAGGGGTATTTGTAGTCAATGTACCCTCCATTTCTGTTCCCTCCCCTCCCTCTCATTGAAGAGTAAATCAGAGGCCTGTTGCCACTTGCCACGCCCATTTGGGCGTACGATGTATTTTAATGTTGTCATTATGCTCGCTGGGCTGGGAAACTTCCGCTTGGCCCTGCTGGCAAACGAAATTTCTGGTCTGTTTCTGCTGCGATTGCGGAACATATTAAAATTCCCCAGCATGTTGAGAAATTGCTCCAAAAAGGCTAATTTTTGGCTTATTTTATGGCCATGAAATATTTTGATGAATTTGAAAAAAATGGCTTGTTGGGGCAGCCCCTGTAGGTTTTAGTTCATTGTGGTGAAGTACAATTATATGGGTGTAATTCAGACTCCTAGACTGCAAGAAAAAGAGATTACAACAGCTATCACGTTTCACATAAACTGGATTGAAGCTTGTGACTTTAGCTTCGCGTGACCCACGGAAACTTGGAATTGGACTCTGTTAATCTCAAGTACTTAGTTAATAAATGTCAAAAAACAAAAACAAAAACAAAAAACAAAAAAAAATCGGGGTCTTTGTAAACATTGTCTGTAGAAAAAGACGCTATATAAAAAATTAAATAAAAAATGAGAAAACATAAATGAAATGACAATCCTTTCCTGTCACTGAAATTTTGGGAGTTCGATGAAGCTGTTTTGTGAGTCAACATGAGTTCATGAAGAAAATTTCGATAAGGATTCAGTCATGACAATCAGGCTGCAACCATGAAATCTTAAATTGTTGGACTTACCGGACTACGGTTTTGGGGTTCTTTTTTTTCGCAGAAGAAAACTTGTTATGTAGAAGAAAGACGAGAAGAAATTCCACGTAGATGTATCTGGCAAACGCGTAGCGTGCGTAGCATGGCGGTTTTGGTTGCTAAGTAATAAAGGCGGGCGAGGTTGTCACCCCGGGTGTCAAAATGAGGTGAAGGGCAGTCAAAAACCCCTCGAATCCGGGCAGGCGGTTTTTATTTTTCTCGCGGCTTCGCCGCTCGTGCGCTCGGCTCGACAAAACCGCCATGCTACGCAGGCTAGCAAACGCGAAAATGCCAACTTTCACGTAGAAACGGCAACCGGCAAAAGTGATGCTAAATCTCTCTATTATTAGATCACTGTACTCTTACTGCAAAACCGTCTAACAAGCCTGGTGAGGTGAATCACGAGAAGTGAATTTTCTGAAATCTGTGTACATGTAAGTGCGATCTTCAAAATTGTACAGTGTATATAATTATGATGTCAATTGTGAGTCTTTTTTATCTGAGTCTTCAAGAGGAAAAAAATAACTTACCTTGCTGGAGCCTCCTCTACCAATGATACCTAGTCTCAGATATGATTTGCCCTTCACAACAACAATGTCCTGGGAGGCCTGGGCTGGAGTTAAAGTACTCATAAACTGCATGGCCGGGGGGTACCCAGGGGCAAACCCCACACCATGCTGGTCCGAGGGAGCCTCGCCTTGCTGTTCTCCTCTATTGTTGTCAAGAGTTGCAGAGCTGCAAGAGGGGGCACTTTGCTTAACACATTCCTCAATTAATGTACTGGAACATGTGACAGACTGCGGGTTGGAAGGAGTGTTGTCTGCTGTCTTTGAAACAAACCCACTATCTCTTGTGTTATGCAATCTACTCAGTTCTTGTTGTATAGCCATATTTTGAGTTGTACCAATCCGGTTGTTTTCTTCAGTTCTATTCTCTTTCTCTGATCTGCAAGGGACTGCAGATGTTGCTGTGTTACCAGCAGTTATGTGATTTTCTTGAGGAACTGACTTCATCTCAGACAGAACTCTTTGCTGCTGCGGGTCATCTTCTGTACATTCCAGCTCTGTGATGCCATCCAAATCATCACCAGCTTCTTTTGCAACTGACTGAGGCATCTTTACCCGCATTGGAAGACCAAAATTTATTCCTGTGTGACCTGGACGACGCCGTGTTTTGTTGGATCGAACTGACAGATTCATGCTTGAGACCAGACTGTTGTTGGCTGCAGTGAAAATGAACATTCAAGTTTCAGTAACCTGAGCTGAGGCCAGAGGTGATCAGGGCCCAGTTGTTCAAACCATGGATAGCACTATCTGGTGGATAGCAGCGGATAGCAGGTTACTCTATGAAATGGCTAAAAATGGCACAGAAGCTTGACTTCATGAACCTGCCCTTGTTTCGACTAAAGAGGACAACTATCAAATAGCAGAATAATAATTTAAATTATACTGCACTTTGGAAGGGTACAGCATTTCAGATTACTTGTTTATTAAGAAAAATCTTTTCACCACATTCTTGTTATTTACAATGTAAATGCAATTTCCTTGACGCTGAAACTGAAGCATTTCAGGGAGTGACATTAAAATCTTGGGTTGACATACATGTACAGGTACCTCTTACTATTAAACCGAGTTCGAGGTCTGTACTGTAATTTTATAAGGACCAAGCTTTTTCCTGTTGATTTATGCGTGGGCGATAAATCACCGGGGGAAAAAAAACAAGAATCCATAACTTTAACTTACAGTACATGATTTGCATATGGACCAAGAAAAGGAGGTTTGTACTTGATATTTAGTAGGTAAAGTCTGCTAAGAGCATAGAAGGCCCATCAGGCCGGCGCTTATCTCCGGTTTCTGTAGCATGAAGCGACTAGGAGTATTTCTACTCCCCCCTGGATGGGATGCTAGTCCATCGCAGGGTTACCCCCAGCATTTTTGGCGGTACCCATTTATACACCTAGGTGGAGAGAGGCACCGAGAGAGTAAAGTGTCTTGCCCAAGAACACAACACAATGTCCCCAGCCAGGACCCGAACCCGGACCACTTGATCCGGAGTCGAGCGCACTAACCATGAGGCCACCGCGCCTCCCACTTGATATTTAGTACAGTTTATTAAATGTTTAACCTTGGTTAATGCATTTCTCGTGCTCTGATTGGTTCAATCAATCTCAGTTATCAGCTCATTATATGGTAAATGATTGCGCTGAGAGTTCTTAAGCTAAAAATTTATTCGCCAGAAAGCGAAATAAAATTTCTCTCTGAATAAACCAAAACAAAACGTTTTCGTGGAAATGTTGCATCAAAATTTCAATTAAGCGGGCCATGCAGCAAGCTGTAATATTGATTAGATGAATTATAGTGATATTGCCTACTAAATTAGGCAATTATAACGTGCAGACTATCTGAGAGATCCACTTAATTGACTTTAGTTATTTTTGTGTGGTATAGAGCGGTTTTCAAATGAGTGTTGTTAAACAAAAAACAAAGTAATTACTTTGGCCAATCGAAAAGGACGGAGACAGTCAAGTAAACCAATCAAAACTCGAAGCAATTACACGTAGCTGACAAAAAAACGTGGGAAAATGTGCACGCACGAGCCACAATTGGTTTTAGTTTCACTTCTGATTGGTTGAAAAAGTGGCGCGAGAACTTTGAACCAATCACTGAGTGAAGTAATGCAAAACCAAAGTAATTCGCTAATTACTTTCGACACTCAATTGAAAACCACTCTAACTACAATAAGTGACAAAAGTATTCGCGAAACTGAACTGGGAAGACCACAGTAATTAGAAAAAAAAAACACCTAAACGTTACATTATTCACTTGCACTCCTCCCTCTCCCACCCCCCCCCCCCCCAGGAAAAAGGAAGTGTTAAGGGGGGGGAGGGGTGGGTGGTTGGGAGGGGTTAGATGGAAAGATTTTGGGGGAGGGATTTGTCCTTAAAAGCAGGAAGTGTCGACTCAACCCTTTTGGCGCTTATTGTAGCATTCAACTAAAGCTACATATAGTGTTTATACTGACCTGATCTGAAATCTGGTGTACATTTCAGAGATGGCTTTTGTGTTGACATACTGCACCTTGCACGCAGCTGGAGAGGAAAAGAGTCTGTCTCATCACTGCTGCTGCTTGTGCTCGGTCTGCACCTTACTGGCTGTTTTCTACAGTTTTCAATGATGCTAGGCAGCTTAAAGGAAATTACACCACTTGTGTTGTCGGCAACGGACGGAATGCCATTGTCAGTGAATCCATTTCCTGTTGAGGTGTCATCTGCTGTATGGGTGTAAAATCAATTAAAAAATTAATGTTACGTCTTATAATAAATAAAAGGTTCAGGGGCCGGTTGCTTGACGCCTGGTTAGCAGTAACAGTTGGTTATTAAGAGGTGTCAAAACCTATAGGTTTCCATGGTATTTAACACTGGTTAGGGCTAACCATGCTTAGAGCAACCCGGGCCAGAAGATCAAGTAGCAGTGAATCTGTTAATTATTGAATTAGTCATGTACAATGATTTCAACCAACTCCAATTTTGTTACAACTTATTTATTACCTTTCAATAATATTGAAACCCTACTTGCGAGGGTCTTAAAAAAATAATTTCAGGGACTTGGATTAACAACTTTTAAATTAACTTAACAAGCAAACAGTTGGAAAAACAACATGGCCAACCATTTTGAGAAGCACACGCTTTCTCCAAAGGAACTTGTGTAAGGACTGCACAGCAATATAGAATTTACATGTAAGTCTAGTTCCGGGTTACCCATGATGAGGGTTATTAACCTGATTGCATTAAATTAAAAAAGATTATGAAAATCTTGTGGCTTAATTTCTTTCTGTATTGAAAAAATTAATGTAAAACAAGTTAGCAATTCATTTTCCATTGCCTTGCCTCAGCATTACCACAGTCTGGAACCTAACACTAACCTAACCATCATTTAGAAAAGAATGAAATGGATTCAGAATGTTAGAATGGCATTTTTGAAAGAACTTGATCAGATTGACAGTCACCTTGGGGTACAAAACAATAGCAAGTCAGTGTTTTGTGAAAAATAGAGTTTAATTTCCCAATAGTTTGTATGCAAGCATGGTTTACATGACATCAGATGAAAAGTGATAATTACATGTAGTGACTCATAATAAAAATTTTGAATTATAATTTTTATTTAAGTGTCAAGAGTACTTTACATATAGAGCTGCAGTTAAGGAAAATGTACAGAAATCAAGTCAACTTGTATCTAATCATAGGTTTTTAGGAGAGGGCAAAACCGGAGGATCTGAAGAAAATCCTCTCGAAGCAGAGTAGAGAACAAACAAACTCAACACACTTATGACAATGTGAATGAGTCCAGAATCGAACTGTGGCCACATTGGTGGGAAGTGAGTGACCTCACCACTGCGTCATCCCTCCAGCTGTTCAGATCCCTCATGATGATCAATGTACCTACCTTGGCTCATAGGAGATGAATCCACTGACGATTCACTGCTTTTTGGCTTCAGTCTTGAGAACCCTGTCAGCGTCAGTTCATCACTGTCATCAATCAAAACCTTTTTACCCTCCACGAAGTTGTCATATGCTCTTATTAGCAACTCTATTGGTTTTGCTCCAACATCCTTCCCTTTGCGCAGCAAACCTCTACATTTGCTTTTGTTTCCTGCATGTTAATGACAACAATAATTACTGTAACATATTTACATGTATTATCAGTTAAAAATCTAAAACAAAACTGAAAATTACTTAATACAAGTCATGTACTGTAACAAGCAAAATCAACAAACCTCATTTCATCTATTAACCATTATTTTTTAACCACTCGACATAGAAGTAGCCAGATTAAGATCTTGGCACAGACAAAAATATTTTTTGGTTCCTTAGCCTTTATCTAATAAATAATAAAGAATTAAGTGTTTGAGTGAGGCCTTGAGCTGCTTTTGAAAAGTTTGATCCAAGCTCCAATTGCCAACCTACAAACGTGTATGGCATCATCTGCAGCTCAAGGCCTGACTAGAACACTTTGTTTATTCATTTTTTCTAAAAATATGCTGCTCAATGAGGCCAGCATATCAGCATATCTTCTGCCTAATACACATATTTTACTTAAGATAAGTAAAAGCTTTTACATTTTAATAGATTATTGGAAAAAATTGTCCTTTTGTTGTTAAACATACATGGTAATTTATTAAGACACAAACCTAGTGACAACTCAAACTGGGCCCACGCAACAAAAACAATGGCAAAGTGTTTGGCATTGCTCCTCGCCAGCTGGAATGTTCTTCTGGCATCATCTTCCGAGATTCTCCTGTTTAGAAACAAACTTATGCTGTTGATTACGATGAACTGAATATAATAGTTACATGTATTATTGATGTAAGAGCTACAGTAAATAGTTGTAGTGGTAATGGTTTTCTCTAGACTTTGAGAAAGGGTTGTGATCAGAAGAGAACAGTGAAAAAAGCCTGACATTCTTACAAAACTCAATCTATCACTGATTGAGTTGTACAAATGGGTACTGAAAGCACCACTTGGGGGTAACCCAGTTGGGAAATAATTACACCCCCACCAGGACTGCTTGTGGTCCAATTGAAGCAGTGCAGCCCAGTGGTTAGGGCACTTGCCTTGAGATCCAGGGATCCCGGGTTCATGACACATTTTGGCCACTGGTTGAATTTGTTCCTGGTAGTCCCTTGTTCAACTTCGCAGCTGCACTTGAAAATAGCCAACTAGCTTGCCTCCGGCCAGTTGGGATTCTTACCAGTTGTTGTTGTTGAATGTTCTATTCTGTCATGACTGTGTTCATTGGCCCTAAAAAGCCCCTATGGGAAGTGGTCAATTAATTATGTATGTATTTATGTAGGTTTGTATACATGGGGTATCAACAACTTTCAAAAGTTTTCAAATCGTCACTTACATTTGCAGTTTTGCGCATTCCACAAGAAGCCGAGCATATGATAAATTTGATTTATGTTCTGCTGCTGGGATTTGATTGACAGCTCTCTCATAGAGAAACACTAAGTGTTGACAAGTCTCACTAGTAAGTTCTGCGCCAACTTTTGTTTGGTGCTGACACAAAAATTCCAGCCACTCCTCTGGTCGATTTCCATTTTCTTTAATTTTCTGAATAGTTACTGTAGTAGTCACCGGATCCATGATGGATATGGGAGGACAAGCAGCACCAGGGCAGAAGTAACTTTAGCAACGCCACCAATATTCTCTCTTGGAAATCTGGTATATAGAGGAAACATTTTGCAAAAGAAGTATAAGAAATTGAAAGAGTAGACCACTCTACATATTATAGGCCATTTTCGAAATATCAAATATTCAGCTTCGTATAAACGTAGTGAGGCCGTGAGGACAAAAACAACAGAAACATGTTGGAATGAATGTGAAATATACTTGCATATCATCCACTTTCCTTTGTTTTTGTCCTCAAGGTCTCTATTTCATGCTGAATTTTAATATATCGAAAAAGGCCTATTGTACCACAACATGATTGAAGTTTTATCGTGTTTACAACTTAAAATATCCTCATCACCACTCTTTGACGCTCATCTAAGTCACTGCATTATAAGATGTATTTGTAGTGTATACAAAAGATTACGAAAACATTGTTTCTGACTTGTCGGGTTGGTTAAATTAGTTACACAAGTCAGTCCGAGATTAGATTTCAAGTCTAAAAAAAATCATGGCTAGAAATAAAGTAGGCAGTAATTTCCCTATCTTCTCTTACAACGTATTAATAATAATAAACAAACACATCTACTCATAAACAAAGCTTCGATCACCCTATTTAAGCTCACATTGTACAAAGTTGAAACTACTCGCTGATCCAGACTTGCTATCTACGGATGCCAGCGGATAAACATGCATTTGCACACGTAAACACAAGTTCAAATGAAGGTGAGCATACTGATATTACAAGTCCCTTCTACATTTTCTCCCTATTGGAGTTAGAACTTGAACTCAAAAACACTGCAGTCATTGCTAGAAGGCAATACAAGCAGAAATCTAGCGTCGGTGACTCCATACATGTATACTTACGATCGGTAAATCGAGGTTCAGACTGTTATAATTGTATAAAACTGGTACAAATAATGGCGCCTTCGAATAAAATCCAATTGATTGGTTAACTGAGCGAGAAATTGTGATTGGCTGCTTGGAATTTCTATCAGCGGTATCCCCATCCAAACTAAAATGGCGGCAACTTCACCTCAATGTTACTTGCAAAAATGGTGACATGCAATGTTTCATTGTTTGCGAAGTTCGGTTTTCGGCAGGTTTGATTATTTTAGGACATAAGCGACCTCATGTCACGGAGCTTGCTGGACAAGGTTATAAGGCTCTGCGAAAGCCGCGGATTTTCCATCGAATCAAGTGTCGAGGCGATGCTTGGAACAGCTGGAGGAGGGCACATATACGAATTTGGACCACTTGGTACGGAACTGATCCGCAACCTTAGGAACGCCTGGTGGCATCATGTGGTGCTATCAAAGTCAAATGTTTATGGATTTGAAGCAAATTGGGGAAAACTTTCTCATCTATCATCCTTGAGTGCCTTGCAATTGAACAATGGAAAAGATCATGTTAACAAGATTTCCGAACCTATATCTAAAACTACTAGTGATAGGTGTTCAATTTCAGAGGAAGGTACCTGGACATCTGAGGATATAAATAAGCTTATTCAACTGGTGAGTTTTATTCCTGGAATTAAAGAGCCTTTTGGATTTGCAAGTAACAAAAAGTACATCAACTGGAAACCTCGGAGTGAAAACTACCTTCTCAGGTAGGAGTATGTTGCACCGTGGTTTGTGATTACAGAGGCGGCAGGACTAAACTGCAGGTTACTTTTCACAGTCACTCGATACAGGTCATTATTTTACCAATATGAAAGCTAGCCAAAACCTTCAAATTAGCTAACCTTAGGCCTAAACATTGTTTTTAGGCCTAACGAGATTGACTCCCCCTACAATATTTACCAATTTATATGTACATTTACCCTTACGTGGTTGCCTCCTTGGGTTGCGGGGACAATTATTTTTCACAGCTGATAGTCAGCTGCATTTATACTCTGAAGTCTTATTCCCCTGAAAAAGTACCATTGGGGGTTAGTTATGCTTGGATTAAACTGAATGATGACATCAGTGGCCTGACTTTGGCCATGCAGTGGTTTCAGACGCACTAATAATGATGCAGCTACATTTGTATCATTTTAGTCACCGTTATTTTACGTGTAACATGTTTCTGTTAATTAACAGGTCTTGTGAAAAAGAAGTCATGAGTCTCCAGTTCTTTTGCCTTGAAAACCGAGTGAATGATTGGGTGAATTACTGGAAGAGACAGAGACTCGTTTGGTGGAGAAAATTTGCAAATATCCGTTCAAATTATAGCCTTTCTGAAGATCAGTCAAACCTTGAACCTGGTGTGAACAGTCGCACATTTATACAGGTGAGGCTCGAAAACCTTATCTCTGATGTTAAAGTTCTGCACAGTTGTCTTCATGTGATTCTGAATTATGTAATATCCTCAATTTGAGCAGCATTGTTGTATTACATAGATTTGAAAACTTTGTGGGAAGTCAAGATAATTTTTGTAAATGTTATACAACACTTACAGCATTGTTCAATGTCAGCAATCCACGACCCGATGCTGATTACCAACAGTTGTCAGGGCAACCAATGACCAGATGTCTTAAACCTGTCAGAATTACTTTAAATGGTTTCCTTAATGCTTCAAAAGCTTGTTAAGGGGCATTTGCTTATATTTGTGATCCTCAAACAAACATTGGCAAAAATCTTTTAATTTTATGCTATTTCCAACGTCACAGTTGACTCCAACTCAGGTCAGTAAAAATCTAGCGTTCTTCAGTGTGATTTTGAAACTTCTATGCACTCTTCAGACTCTTCACTGCTTTTCCAAAATATCTAGGAAATCCCTTCAGAAAAATATCCAAATTCTTAGTGCACCTTGAAAGATTCAAAAATTCTGGCCCACCTTCCTTCTGAACAGATACACTGTACATGGATGTATTTGCCAAAATAACTAATTGGGTGCCCCTGAGCTGTCGGTTGGTGTAAATCAAGTTTTATGTGCTAAGCAGACTGACTCTGCAGCATTAATTTTGGCTAAGCTGTCAGTGACAGGCAGTTACAACTTACATGGAAATGTTTTGCCATTATTCTTTAATCCTACCCACCATACAGTATGCTTTTCCATGGGGAAAGGAAGAAGTGGACTGTTTGACTGTCAGATCTGATCTTTGCAACCAAATGACAATTCAGCAGCATGGCAAATTGCCTTTTGACAAGGAATCTACACCTCATGTCATCCAGATCACTTCTGATTTAAATGCAGGTAATATTAGTGCAAAAATTAATACCCCAAATAAAAAATGGTTCATGCGATAGATGTTATACATAATGTTGCTTATGTTTTTTTTTGTTGTTGTGCTGACAACAAGACCCATGAATACAATTTTTTTGTTGGTAAAATTGACAATGTATGAAAAAAATTTTGAATCAAACACCAGTGTATTAATAATTTTGCATACAGTCCTTACACCCCATTTTGTCTAGTGCCGTTATTTTGAACACTCATTACACCTTCAAACTTGAAGCTAAGCTGCTTACTGTATTCCTCTTTTGTAGCTACCTATATATATATAGAGAGAGAGAAAGTTACGGGAAACTCAACACTGGACAACTTCTGGGGAAAACTGTAATTGCCCTGAGCGGGATTTGAACCCACGTCCCCCTGATCACTAGTCGGGTGTGATGACCACTACACTATCAGGACAACCATGCTGGCAACATGGCTGATTTATCACTTAATGTGTGGCATTACTGTCAACACTGGACAACAACAACAACACAACAACATGTTGCCAGCATGTCCTGATACAGTTTTCCCCAGAAGTTGTCCAGTGTTGAGTTTCCCGTAACTTTCTCTCAATTTCTCCTCACCTTGGACTGTGAATCCATTTGTGATCCTCCTGGGGGTGATGCGCTGTTGGCTCAAGGGATCTACCTAACTGACTCTTTACATTAATTACCCTTGTCCGCCTGTGAATCACATGTTGATCCAGCGTTATCACATAGAAAAACTGGCCCTTAGGGAGTCCCACGTAAATGCCACACATTAAGTGATAAATCAGCCATGTTGCCAGCATGGTTGTCCTGATAGTGTAGTGGTCATCACACCCGACTAGTGATCAGGGGGATGTGGGTTCAAATCCCGCTCAGGGCAATTACAGTTTTCCCCAGAAGTTGTCCAGTGTTGAGTTTCCCATAACTTTCTCTCTCTATATATATATAGGTAGCTACAAAAGAGGAATACAGTAAGCAGCTTAGCTTCAAGTTTGAAGGTGTAATGAGTGTTCAAAATAACGGCACTAGACAAAATGGGGTGTAAGGACTGTATGCAAAATTATTAATACACTGGTGTTTGATTCAAAATTTTTTTCATACATTGTCAATTTTACCAACAAAAAAATTGTATTCATGGGTCTTGTCTCAATTTCTCCTCAACTTGGACTGTGAATCCATTTGTGATCCTCCTGGGGGTGATGCGCTGTTGGCTCAAGGGATCTACCTAACTGACTATATATATATATATAGAGAGAGAGAGAGAGAGAGAGAGAGAGTGTAGGAGAGAAACCCTGACAATGCACACCCCAAATAATCATATTTTTAACTGAATAAATGTGTGAAAGAAAATTTGCCCTGAGCGGGATTTGAACCCACGTCCCCCCATTACTAGTCGGGTGTGATCACCACTACACCACCAGGACAACCATGCTGGCAACACAGCCATCGAAGATGTGATTTACGTGGTTTAAGGCGTGGCCTCCCGGGAAATTTTCTTTCGAGGTGACAAAGTAGGGGAGCCTATAACTTCACTTGAAACCCAACTAAGGATCAACTTAATGATGCACGACCGTAGTCAACTTAGCGGATGACAAGGAAGGATCCTAGAAGGATACAGGCTAATTTTAAAATTAAAATTAGCCTGTATCCTTCTAGGATCCTTCCTTGTCATCCGCTAAGTTGACTACGGTCGTGCATCATTAAGTTGATCCTTAGTTGGGTTTCAAGTGAAGTTATAGGCTCCCCTACTTTGTCACCTCGAAAGAAAATTTCCCGGGAGGCCACGCCTTAAACCACGTAAATCACATCTTCGATGGCTGTGTTGCCAGCATGGTTGTCCTGGTGGTGTAGTGGTGATCACACCCGACTAGTAATGGGCCTTAATCACACGGCGGCCATATTGAGTCTCGAGGGATTGAAAACTTTTGTTTTTGCGCACCGAAACTCGTTTCCAAACATTTCAACTCGAGGCTCAGGGTACGAAATCTATTGTCTATGGCCAATATGGCCGCCGCGCGAATAAGGCCCATGGGGGGACGTGGGTTCAAATCCCGCTCAGGGCAAATTTTCTTTCACACATTTATTCAGTTATATATATAGTCAGTTATATATATATATATATATATATATATATATATATATATATATATATATATATATATATATATATATATAGTCAGTTATTATAATTAATTTATCTTTAAGGTAGTCATTAGTTTGTAATATACTGTCTCTGAAAAGCCTTCTGTAGGGAGAGTCAATAAAGTTTGTATTTGTGTTGATAACTTTTGCTTGCCCTTGGTTTGTAACAAAACATAAAATTGAACGATTAGATAGACATTTCAATCCACTGCAATGTACATATAATAGACTGTAAGTAACTATTTCTTTGTATTTTGGTTATTAAGCCATTAATTCCTGAACTTCCTCCCGTTTGCATTCTCGCCCTGGTCAGAATTTTTCTCTGTCCTTGTGTGGGCCCCTTTCCATTAGTAGGGCTAACGCTCACATGGTTCATGTGGGGTAGAAACTTAGCACTTCACATTACACTCTAATCAGTTAAGTCTGTTCAAATATAAGTGCTACTGTACAGGGCCAACGTTTGCAAAAACGTAATCCTTCCTTGTACTTGCACATGTTCATTGCCGTGACTATAAAATCTTCAGTTCCCACGGCCTGCTCCCGTCTGACCTTGTAGCTCAGTTGGTAGAGCAGCGGTGATCTAACCCGAAGGTCGTGGGTTCAATTCCCACCCTGGTCAGATTTTTTATCTTTCCTTGTGTGGTCCCATTTCCATTAGTAGGGCTAACGCTCACATGGTTCATATGGGGTAGAAACTTAACATTTCACATTACACTCTAATCAGTTAAGTCTTTTCAAATATAAGTGCTACACGGCCAACGTTTGCAAAAACGTAACCCTTCCTTGTACTTGTACATGTTAATTGCCGTGACTATAAAATCTTCAGTTCCCACGGCCTGCTCCCGTCTGACCTTGTAGCTCAGTCGGTAGAGCAGCGGTGATCTAACCCGAAGGTCGTGGGTGCAATTCCCACCCTGCTCAGATTTCTTTTCTTTCCTTGTGTGGTCCCATTTCCATTAGTAGGGTTAACGCTCACATGGTTCATGTGGGGTAGAAACTTAGCATTTCACATTACACTCTAATCAGTTAAGTCTGTTAAAGTCTATTAAATCTCATTCCCAGTGGTCAATGTGCAAGAATTGCTAACTCATGAGAAGTAACATATTTTTTGCTGTAACCATCACAATCCACGTGCATTAAAAAACTTACAGGACTTGGAAAACAAAAAACCAAAATTTTGCCAACTATAGAAAGGTACCCCAGGTACCCCAAGCCAGGATTCGGATAACGTATTGTTATTGGTATAATTTTTTTTGTAGGATTTTTATCATTTTTGATGGATGCTTACTTAGAGAAGGACCGATCGGATGACAGTGGTAATGTAGCCATGCGCGCAGTGCTTCACTTGCATCCACAACTAGCTCCAGTGAAAATTGCAGTTTTTCCTCAAAGACAACAAAGGGAGCTTAGTGATGTTGCTCGGCAAACTTCGGCAGAGCTCCAAGAAGCAGGTTGGTAAGCTGCCAGCTTTGCCGTAATCTCATCAAACCCTAACTGACTCAGAGACGGTACCTGAGCCAGGGCACTGCCGAAATTTTAATTCATGCCTACATTACCTCTTAAATCTCAAAATTGGGCAATTGTAATTCTCTGCTTCATGGACTTCCTAACTATAAGATTATCAAGTTACAGACTGTGCAGATTAAAATGCCGCCAAATAAGAAGTTTAATAATTTCGTAATTGAGAACCTTTCCCCTACTTCACAAAGATAATTAACGACTATGCCACAAACGTGCAAGAAACGCAACATGGGAACTCTACAGGAAACGACGTCTCATCGGAATGAGAATCGAAATTTATCAATCACAGCCGACCATCGAGGTGAAGCGTAACCACATAGCTTGATGCAGAAGACAAGTAGTAAGCAGTCTTTGCGTCGTTGACACTGCACATCCTTAGACAAACAACACTACACTTTTTACTACAGTAAGCAACGCATTGAAAAACTTCATTACCCTTTTATCGACAACGAAGGTGGTGAATGAGCATCACTTGACATCTACACGGCCAACGTTTGAAAAAACGTAACCCCTCCTTGTACTTGTACAAATTCATTGCCGTAACATTGACATCTTAAATTCTCACGACCTGCT
>OX421448.1:5002200-5009700 GCA_949126865.1 Montipora capitata | reverse complement strand
GCTTTCTTGATGCCCTAGGGAGATCATTCCAGATTCCGGGATTGACCCTTGGTACTGTTAACAAATTACAGTTCTCTGGGGAGCAATACTTTTCAGCTAACGCTTTGAATTTGATCTCAATAGGCTTCTTGGAAAAGGCCTCAATAATTCTTTTGGCCAATACATGACACCTTTGGGCCAAGACATTCATCATCATTGAAAATGGATGTTGAAGTATCCAAATCCTCTGTTGACTCGTCCGTTTGATCTTCATCTTCGGAGGGTTCTAATTGATCGTTAACAGAAGGGCCAAAAGACGAGCCACTCTGCTCTGTCTTTTTCTTTTCTGAGGAACAGTGATCAGACTTTTGAGTTGCTGAGTTACACTGCTCAGACGTTTGAGTTGCTGATTTACACTTCTCAGACTTTTGGCGCTTCGATGGCGGTTTAGACGTTGAGTTAGAGGCCTTGCGCTTAGAATGTGAAGTCGTTTCTCTCTAGGAACGTTGAGATCTTTTCCAAGGATCTGTGGAGCTGTGAAATCCCCAAAGCTTGTCCTAACTCTTCCATTTGAGCTGTGGTGAAGCTTGTTTTAGGCTCTTTTGTCGAAAGATCGGGAGGCAGCTCTTCATCGTTTGAAAGATCGACATCGTCGTCGACCTTATGTCCTTCCATATCTAAAGCTTGGAAATGGCAAAGTATCAGAGAACACGATAAAATAAAAAATATCTTCAGAGTAGTTTACCTGCTTCGAACTGCGCGAGAAAGGAAGAGGGTGCTCGTGGTATTCACTTATATAGCCTGTCTTCATTTACAAAACAATAGGAAACGCATAATGATGTCATAATGCATAGCATGGATGAAGAGAATGGCAGAGCTCTTCCGGTTGGAATGCATAGTCTGCGTCGTAGACAGACTAATCCACCGATTTTTGACCTAGGTTTCTAGTTACATGTCGCCTATCAATGCTGGGCGTGTTTTCTTTACAAGCGACGATTTGTCATAATTTTTATGACACCTTTGTGTTTATGAGAACGGAGAAATCGCACCACACTTCGGTAAAAGTTGAAAACTGACCGGATTATCAAAGCACTATTTTATTGCAAATCGACCCTTTGTTGTTGTACGGCAATTCATACTTTAAATCAATAGCCGCCTGGGATACTCGCCTTCGTAGAACACGGGTTACGCTACTAAAAGTAATGCGACCGCTCGAGCAGGATTTTATTTAATTTGGGGTAGAATTGCAGCTCCTCCAGGTCCAGTGGGGTTTTTACAAGTCGCATTCTTCCTGTGGGCATGACGACTTGAGCGAAAAGCTTCTCCATGCTAACCCGAAGAAGTACCAAGTTTTAGCAATGATGCCTCGAAACGGGCAACAAAGGGTGAATGTATCCTCGACATCGATAATCAACAACTCAAGCCAACAGCTAAATTAAGGGCGGTGCCTACTTATTCAAAGCTATTTTTGCGCGGTTTACTGAACATGCGGGGAAAGGAGATCTTAACTAGTGTTATTGAAATCCAAAAAGAAAATTGGGGGTAACCACGCATTATTCGAATATAATTCAACAATATTTGTAAAAATCTTTAATATACAAAGCAATGTATGGCGTTCTTTCCCAAATTGAAACTTAATTATCTCTGAAAAATGCGTAGAGCATTTGCATTGCTAAGTTCTTCTTTTTCCGCATAGTTTTAAACCGCGCAAAAATATCCCTGTATTAATAAGCACCACCCATAGTAAATCCGAGAATCTCGAGATGCGTAGAGCGTATGCGCGATAACAATAGTAGGAACCGTCCTTAAGAATTCTTGAAGTAAACATGGATGATCAACTCACCTTCACTGAACATATAAGCGACATCTGCAAAAAAGCGAGTAAGAAAATAGGGGTGCTGTCAAGGCTACGCAACCTAATCTCATGCAAGACCAAGCTTCAATTGTACCTAACAGCAATTCTTCCTCATCTGACGTATTGCCAGATCGTATGGCATTTTTGTAAACAATCTGAGAGGCGAAAGCTGAAGAGAATGCAAGAAAGCGCTTTAAGAGTAATTTACAACTGCAGAACAGACACTCATGAAGATCTTCTACGCGGTGCAAAGCTGCCCCCTTTCTGCAACAGGCGGCTTCAAGACATTGTAACGTTAATGTATAAAGTTAGACATCGCTTGGTGTTTGACTTACATAGTTGAACTTTTTAATACCGCAAACAATTTGAAATACTTGGCTACTCCACAGTAAGATACGGAAAACACTCGATCAGATATCTGGGTCCATATCTTTGGTCAGACTAATATAGTATCCTTAAGCGATCGACAGCGACAGTCACTGGACGATTTTAGAAAAAAACTTTAGAAAGAAAGACCTGACAACTCTAATTGAGGGCACGTGCATCAATTGCAATTTATGCACCACCTAACCAGCCGTTCCAATGGAATCTTACTTTGTTTCTCTTTGTCCAGTGACTGCCACTCAATTGAATTGTTTAGCTGATACCAAGTAATTATAGACTTGTCATTATTTAGATTAGTCGAGACTAAGTACTTTTAAATTTGTAATATTGTAGATTGAAGGTGGAGTCAAAAGTGCCTTCAAATTAGTCGCGGACTCGATTTAAATTTCTTGTGGTATAACTGCTTACAATGCTGAAATAAATAATGTCGACGCTGTCATAAAAAAAACCCATTTACTCAGAGTCGTCTTACATGTCCACAGCCAATGAAAGCTTCGTTGGGGTCAGCTATATTCCAGTATCGTTATCGAGTTTGGATTTGGCGCCTCATGAACTCGACTGCCTGGGAACCGGTGTGGTAGCCTCCCAACCAGACGTTCTTAGGGCTTCGTTACGCGTTCCTCCCCCACGAACCTTTGTAAATGCCAGCACTCTGCCTTCTGTCTCTTACCGCACGGCCAGTCTCTTGAATGTAGGCCTCAATGTTTTTTGATGGCCCAAAATGATGCATGGTGCGATAACTGAACACCTACGCAATCCATTCCGAAGGCAATAGTAGCTACCAATTCACCAATAGTAGCCACCATTCTCACTGGGGAATCTTTGCAATAAAAGCATCTAAGATGGTCTTCTTTGTTTTAATCAGGGGTGCATGAATGCAACATCTCCAGAACAACTTCCCTTATGTCATTTGTTTTGTGAGCATACAGTTTGTCACCAAACATTCCTCTTAACGTGGAATAAATTGTGCCACATTGTTTTATCGTTTGGCAGTAAATAATTGTCCGAGTGGCATTGATTTTCTCCTCTGTTATATTTCATCCACCAACCACTGAAAATATTCTTCAATAGGTTTGTCGTTTTCCATGTAGTAGACAATATTTGTCTTGCTTGGACTTTCATAAATAAATTGAGGATCTTTCATTAACAATACCTCTGTGATGGTTTCTCGGGTGCAGGGGCGTAGTTAGGATTTTTCAGATGGGGGTCAAACTCTATCCCACCCAGGGTACTTACCGGTTTGTCATGTCGATATCCACGCTGTTTTTAGTGGAAGTGACAATTTTTCGGATGAGTCTTGTGTGCGGGGGAGGGACAAGCCTACAAAATAGCTGCATATATGAAGTAAGTTCCACGTGACATAAATTACTCATTCTCGTTACCAGAGCCTTGGATTGACACAAAGCTCTGGGAAACTCTATCTAGGAGAACATGCGCCATGGGGTTCTTGTAGCCAAAAATTGGCTATCTGAACCTTACGGCGCCTGCTCACTCCTCGTGCTAACATGAATGCACCATTTAGAGACGCTTTTGATTGTTCTTCACGAAAACCAATGAGAAGACAGTTTGTTTCAGGGTTCCCCAGAGCTCTTCTCGCCCTCAGTCAAGAGAAGAGCTCTGGGGTCGAGATTGACAAATTACTCTGTTCCAGTCTCACAGATATGGTTTGTATTGTTGTTGACTGTCACAAAGTAGGGGGGAACCAGGACGCCCCTGGGTGCAATATGTGGTTATAGCAGTTAAAGCTAAGATGTTCACTGTCGGAGCTAGTGATCTTAATACGTGTAACACTAAAAAAGTTTCTCTAAATGCAGCCATTTTACTGTTGTTTGAAGTGCCCTAGACTTGCCACAAGTCGACCTCACGACAATCCCAGGAGAAAATGTTTTAGCGAGCGAATCGTGATTTTTCGTACGCGAAGTAAATGCGAATATCTAGACGAAGGACTTTTCGAAAGTCTAGAGGTGCCTCTTAAACGGTAATAATAATAATAAAATTTACCTAAATAATACGCTTTGATTCAAATGAGGATCCAAGATTACAGTTCACTTGATTTTTATTATTAAGCTAAGCGTTAAGGTGCATGCCACGTGCGTTCGGAGCTAGAAATGGACACTCATGAATCGTATTTAAACAATAATAACTATGGTTACCATTGCTTTATTACGTGACTTTCGTCCACGGCAATTGCACAAAGCTTCGACCTGTAAATTTCGCTGGAAAACTCTTAACCTCTTAACTCTAGCTTTCGTTTTTCAAACACGCTCCGGACTTCTATATACGATTGAAAAAATTTCCTTCCATGACACCCTTTGTATTTTCTTCAGTAATCTCACTGAAGGAAGTTGCAAGAATTCTAATATTTGACAGTTTGTTTACCTGGTCTTTTGTAAGGTTTACAAGGGGCCAAACCACAACAACAATATGACCAGCACCTTCAAGAATTGAGTCGTAAACAAACGGTACAGCTTGAAAAATATGTGACTTGCCATAAACAGTTGGAAGGTTTACGAACACATCTGATTCAGTTTTCTTCTGCACAAATTGCACAATGGTTTCTCTTTGATACGCACTCATCTCCCTTATACTAAACGTTTCCCACACATTACCAAAAAACCGCACTTCAAGCCGCCATCTTGTCCCGGGAAAAACTTTTAAAACAAATAAACACGAGTTTACCCAAAGCTGGTAAACGGGCTCTCATTGTTCCTCAGTCGGGGAAAGGAAGTAGCTGTTGGATTCAGCAGAGGTTCGTGGGGAGGAACGCGTGACGAAGCCCTAAAAACGTCTGCGTGGGAGGTTACCGGTGGGGCAACCAATCGGAAAAAAAAATGTGTCAAAATTTTACGGAATGTCACATCGGGATTTTTGGTCGAATGGTAAGTGAGTGTTCTGCGACATCCTTGTCGAGAAAGCGTTCAAGCCGCCCTGTTATTTTCAAGATGTAAGCAGGTTCATTGCTCCACTTCTGCACCAGACTAAAATGGCGGAGGACAAAAGAGTCACTGTTATTCCGATTAGGCCTTGCTAATTAGGTATTGTTATCTTCGCTTTGTTTTTTTGTTTGTTTTACGCACATAACTATTTCGGATCCGGTATATGGAGTGTTTTCACATGACGTCACGGTGGCCATGTTGGTGTTCCAAAACAAAGAAATGGCAGCCATGATGGTGTACCAAGCTAATCCTTCGGGAATTGAACTCTACTTTTATACAAATACTTTCTTTTGTTTCAATAATCCAATGTGGCTGCTGGTCACGTGAATGAAAACGCTCTGTTCATTGGTCGCACCTGACGTCACGGCGGCCATGTTGGTGGAATGAACAATAGCGAAAAAGTCTTTTGAGAATTTGGCACCAACATGGCCGTCTTATCACGTGAGTGCAATCAAAGAATAAAAGACCAGCCACAAGAGAACTCGCCTTGCAAAGAAACACAACGAGATGTAAAACCTCTGCCAGTCCCTTTAGAAACTAAGAGTGAAATTGGAAAAGTTGAAGACATTTGAACAACGGAGTTGAAAGAATACACATTTGAGTTTTCACTTTATCGTCTTATATCTATTATTGATTGAAAGAAATCTCAGTAGTTATAAAATAAACAAACAATTTCATGGTTAGTTCGCTCGTACCATTTTATTCACTCGTTGTGCGGAAGAATCGCAAACTACGCTCACTCGTTCGTTTGCCATTCTTCACAACGAGTGAATAAAAATCATACCCGCTCACCAACCATAAAGTAATCTCTAAAACCGTACATAAATAATTGCAAAACTGTGGTACTCGAACAACAGTATCGTGCAGGGCCATAAAAGGTATTCATGTTCTCAAGTATTCGCATCTCGTCTCTCAACGGCATATTCAGACAGTTTGGCTCATTGTGCAGCAAATCATGCTGTACTTGCGAATTACAATTACTGAATGTTTTTTTCCGGTCGTCATTCAATACAGTGGCTTGCCATTACCAATAATCAGGCAACCAAATATCGAAACTGGACTTAATTGTTTAGGCTTTTGTCAAATTCATGTAATTCTTGTGAAAACAGGGATTAAAAAATAAATATCATTTTTTCAAAGGTAAGCTTAACTTGCGCACCACATGGAGAAATCATTCGTCCTACGTACCATGGCAGCTTTCTTTCTTTTGCACTCAACATGTGAACGTTTATCATCAATTAGCTAGCCCTGACTAAGGATTTTTGAAGTCTAAATTTAACAAAATGTGGCTCAAAAATATCAAAATGCGAGCTAATTTTAGCCCAGTCTATGAGTGGGATGTTCATCAAATAAAGTGTGGGCGGTATATACGAAAACTAGAAATAGCAGAGCTCCATTTTGATGATAATTAAAGACCATTAAATGATTTTATGTGAAAACAAGAACAATTAAAAAACACTTCGTTTGTGTTTAAATCCATGCACCTGTACAAGGATTGTTTAATATATCGAACAGAGTTGACTTACGGCAAAAAGGATTCAAGTTGAAGATATTTTTGGATTAGCCAATGGGATTTCAGTATTTAAAAAAAAAAAACTTGATTGGTTACGAGCGAATTAGCATTTTCACTTTCTACTGAAGAATGTTTTTAGCTCGATATTCTTAACTCTTGAAACAACAAGGCTGACGATACCCAAAAAAGCCAACCTTGCAGTTGGAAGAAAAAAATTGAAGCTAAAATGGCATCGGCCACTTGGAGTTTTGAACTTCATTTCGAGAGTATTTTAAATACCACAAGCGTATTTGCTTTTCTTTCAGTGGCTTTGATTTTGCTGATTTTGCTGTCACCATCATTATCATAAGTTCTTTCCGCGCCCAGTGGCGCATAGGGCACGAACAAAAGATCTCCATTCTGTCATGCCTTTAGCTAGTTGAATACCAGCCCAGCTTCTCCACCCAAATTCAATCCTCTCTTTTTTTACTATCCTACGCCACGTATCTTTCGGGTTGCATCTGGTCCTTTTTCCTAGTGGAAACCAACTCAGTGCGACTCTCTTGTCACCCGAAGGTTCTCTACGTAAGACGTGCCCTATCCACTCCCATCTTCTAGCTCTAATCATGCTTGTCGCTGCATGGTGGTGTCCCTGCTTGCCTATGGAGTTGTGAATTGGTTTTTATCTTAGGCCAGAGTATCTTCAAAATTCTTCTCAAGTGTCTATTATGGAAAGCATTAAGCCTGTCACCATCCCCGGCTTGTTAACTTTCCAGCATTCGGCGCCATACATTAAAACTGACAACACAGTGCTCTTATACAGTGACAACCTTGGCCCTCTGCTGAATTGGTTT
>OX421448.1:4967200-4997200 GCA_949126865.1 Montipora capitata | reverse complement strand
TTGATAAGACCCCACAAAATATCTCCGAAGACTACAAACACTTTTCGAAGAATGTGTAATTAATGATTTAGGAATGTTACACACGGGGGATGCAACATTTTACGTGACTGTTTAGAGACTTTAGATTCTCATCTGAGCCTTTGTTAATACAATACTTGAGCCATTTGTAAACATAAAATTGTTTTAATACAAGGATTATTGTATTCTACGAATAAAAGGTTAGTAATTGCTATTCAGTTTACCCCCTTTTTAAAACTTTTTCCTTTGCGAGAATTTATTGTTGTGTTCACTGAACCTTCGTTCCGGTTGGCGTAATTGGTCGGAAACGGCATCTCTATTAAGTTCGAATGTCAATTTTCCTTCCTTGACCTTAGTGGAAAAAGACTGATTTTAACTTTGGTCTTTATTTTATTGTTAGAATACACCAAAGTGGCGCCAACCTAAACTCGTTCCCAGGGTCTTCTCGGCTTTCAATATGGCGGCGGGTCCGGAGAAGACCCTGGCACACAGTGAACTAAAAAGACCGCTGATTGGTGCTTTTCTCACATGAACTCTGATTGGTTTAAAAAGATGGCGGCTAGTGAGGAGAGCTAGAAGATCCAAGAAGATAGCTTGTGCCCCAGAATAAAAGCACCCTTTCTTAGCAGATTCGTTGTGAACATTTGGAACTAAAAGGTCAAGACCATTACGCAAAAGTTAAAATATGCATCGTAGAACGTGCCTTAAGGGACATCCAACTTAATTGTCGCAACAGCTGACCGTGACTAAGGCAACTTTCTTTTAAAACAATTCTAGCAGCTCTTGTTTGTAACCGTTCCAATGTTTTATATCTAGAAGGAGCTAAATTATTCCAACGCAATAATCTAACTTAGGGAGAATCATAGTTGTAAAGACTCTTTCAGCTGCGTGAACCGTGAGACTGTTTCTGACTCTACTTAACAAATCAAGCTGTCTAGATACCTTATTAACCAGTCTAGTAACATGTTCCTTGAAAGATAGTGACTGGTCTAGGTATACGCCCAAGTACTTATAGAAAGGCTTACAATTGAGCAATTATAAAAAGACCGACAGTAATATGAAACGCGATGAACATTGTGTAAAATCTCTCTGGCAAACTCAACAAACGCCGGGAGCTTCCGGTTCAGAAAAATTCCAATCTGAATAAACGTCAGCCAGAGCGGAATCGGTTTGCATGTTCCAGCCAGCAGTACAAAAAGTATTTAAAATCCCCAGCAAATTTATTTTGGAGTTGATCTCCCAGCAAGATTTCGTAAAAACAAAAAAAAATTACCAACCAGTTAAACAATGAAAAATTTGCCAGCCAGATAAACATGGGCCTGTAAAGCGGATATTTTATGGAGCGGTTTCGTTGGGTACTTCTGATTGAGGACTTGATCTCCGAAATAAATACCGCAAAGATTGTCCGAGTCAATTTAATTGCGTTTCATAGCAGTTCCAAAGATCACATATTCAGTTTTCTTAGGATGAATAAACAAATCGTTCTTGGTAGACCAATCTAACAGAAACTTGAGCTCGACATTTAACACCTGCAACAGCTGGTTTGCATCTGAGGCTGCGTAATAGATGACGGTATTATCAGCATACATTGGCAGCCTGTAAACAGTTTGACAGATCTGTGACATACAAAGAAATAGCAGAGGGACCAGTATGGAACCTTGTGGAACTCCGGAGACCACTTGTTGAGGCCCGGATAGGAAACCTCCTTGGGGCGTATTATTATTAGTATTATTAGATCTACGTTAGATCTACGTTACCCGATATTTGCAAACCAAAACCGAAGCTCGACAACGCTGAGCCTCTCGACTCTGTTATCTCAGTCCGGACCTACCTCTTGGAGATTACTCCCAGGTCGTGCTGCCAAAACGGTCCACTGACGCCCTGGACGCACGCTAAGTACAACAACTCAAAGATAACGCAAATATCACCCCCCAGACAGGAAAAAAGACGTCCCTGTCTGAAAGACGCGCAGCTGCTAAAGTTCCACAGTTGCTGACCAGAAGACGCTAAAGTATCATCTTTGCTTTTCAAACAATCAAGGTCAAAAAATGAAATGAAGAAATCGAGGCACAACATCCCTCCAAAACACAATGTACATAAGAGTCATAACGTGTTCCGCCATGGCTCTCTTAGTTCCAAGCCCACGAAAACTCCATCCCCTCCCGCAAAACTATCCAAGTCCCAAAATATGCTCCCAGCACTCTACGGTTCCATCAACGTCCGCACCTGCAAGGATCCCACGAAGCTTGTCCAAGTAGCCCTCGCCTCCAAGAAGCTCCAGCACTCCATAACGTTCATCCAAGAGACCCATATGACAGGTTCCGGCCGTATCGACGACTGGGATGAACCAGACCTCCAAGGCTACTCTTTTGTCTACTCCGGATTCTCCAAAAAATCCGCCGGTGGCGTCGCCGTAATCTGCAACCCAGATGTACAGATCCTCGACATCGAGCACGTCATGCCCGGGCGTATTCTACGCGTTAGACTCAACCACCTTGGTATCAAACTCATGGCTTGGTGCGTGTACTCTCCGACGAATGTAGCCGCCAAGGACCCCGAGAAGGCCGAAGCCGCGAAAACGTCATTCTACCGCCCACTGGACAAATCTGTCAAAGCCATGAAGAAAGACTACCCAGGGTACCACTGCATCATCGCCGGCGACTGGAACGCTACCATCGGTCGCAACGCTCTAAAAACCGAGTACGTAGGACTCAACCTCGACGACTACGACACTACCGACAACGGCGATCGACTCTGCTCTTTTGCCAACGAACATCGGCTTTACATCGCGAATACGGTTTTCAAGAGTAAGGATATTCACCGTAAAACCTGGGTCTCAGCTGATAAGAAGACTGAGAAACGACTGGATTATTTTCTGGTTGATAAGTTTTTATGGAAATCCTCGATGAGCTGCAGGGCCTACATACCCGCGGCGGAAATCTACGAATCTGACCACCGGTTGCTAGGTCTTCGAGTACGCCTCCCCTCCAAACGCCAACGCCGCAACATCTTCCAAAAACGCCCACCGAAACCCAAACCGAACCTCAAACTCCTCCGCGATGACGCTAAAAAGCGTAAAGCTTTCTCTAACATCACGCGTAGTGAACTTTTCAACCACCCTCTCTTCCATGACCGCTCTCCGAATGCGATTGAGCAGAGAATCTCCGATGCGCTCAACGTTGCTGCAACGGACACCTGCCCACCAGCCGAAAATGAGGACCCAGTTTGGTATACCTCAGATTTCAAGGCTAAGATCGAAGAGATGCTCGCTGAGAAAGACCCTAAAAAGCGAAAAAAGAAGATCCGAGAAATGCGCAAGCTCCGGCAAACGCTAAAAAGTCACTACTACAAGTCACGCTCTCAAAAAATCAACCAGGCTGCAGAAAATCGCAAAATCGAAGAAGAGTTTCGCCTCATGCGTGAAGCCAAAATGGTCAAAAACAGTGACAAGATGGTTTGCCCGCCTGAAAAACTCCGTGAACACTTCACCAACCACTTCGGCTCTCGTGAAGTCAAAACTCCCCCCGAAATCTCCGACCCTGAAAGCCACCCGTATGTCCTCCCAGAACGCGAAATCGCCGTTGATGAGTCCCCTCCAACAGTTGAAGAAGTTAAAAGTGCGTTCTCAAAGCTCAAAAACGGTAAAGCTATCGGCACCGACGGTCTTGCCGCTGAGCTTTTGAAATACAACGACTGCCCTGCCCTAGCAGAACTGGTCACTGAACTGCTGACCAACGTCTGGAATGGTGGTGAGGTCCCCGACAGTTGGAAACACTCCCGCGTGCGGTGCCTTTTCAAGAACAAAGGTCTTGCTTCTGACCCTTCGAAATACAGAGGTCTGAGTATCAACTCGCTGCTGAATAAGGTGCTTATGATTATCGTGTTGGACAGAATGAAAGAGTCCTACGAATCTAATATCATGCCCGAACAGTACGGTTTCAGGTCCGGTGTAGGCACTGTTGATGGTATCTTCGTCGCAAAAAGACTGATAAAGACGACGTTAGGTTACTTCAACGCCTGTTTCATCGATTTACGAGCTGCTTTTGACCACATCTCTCGCCCGTTACTGTACAAAATCCTTCGTCTCCGCACTGGTGCCAATAAGCTAATCGATATCCTCGAGAAAAACTACGAAAATATTTTCGTAGTTTTTCTCGAGGATTAATACGACGGGGTACATCTCTGGTACCAAAAAAACTGATGCTTTCGACATCAAAGTCGGGGTACGCCAAGGTGCACAAGAGTCCCCCTGCATCTTCAACATCTTTATGGACACGGTCCTCCGCGTAGCACTCCACGAGATTGAAAAGATCACCGATGACTGTGGAATCGAAATCGAGTATCGAATAAACATGCGCAGCACCGACCGCAACCAGCGCGCCATAGCTCCTCCATCTGGTAAGCGAAAAGTTAAGCTAATTTTATACGCTGATGATATAGTCTTATTTTGTCGCTCAGCGTCGTCCCTTCAGCTCAGCGTCGACGCGATGAACTCCGTTTTCACCCGCTTCGGCCTGAAAATCGCTGAAGATAAGACCCAGACGATGATTTTCAACGCTGACGAAGAAGAACTCGCTCAAGAGTCAATCATCACGCTAAATGGCTTCGCAGTCGAGAACGTGCGCAAATTCCGCTACCTAGGCTACTGGCTGAACAACACCGCGAAAAATCCACCCCTCGCTGAGCAAATTTCCTCTGCATGGTCAAAATGGACTGAGATAAAACACATCCTCTGCGATCGTGAAATCAACCTCTGGATACGAGTAAAAATTTTAGAATCAACCGTCCGCGCACGCCTCCTCTACGCTACGCAAACTGACCTTCTCAGCTCTGCTGAGCATGCTAAGTTAGAATCAATTTGGCACCAATATCTTCGAAAAATGGTCAAAGGCGGTTTCCAGCGCAAAAAAGCACCACCCCGAGAAACTAAAAAACAGAAAGCTGAGCGGCTGAAACGCGAAGCTGAAAATCCTGAGCTGAAAGAGCAATGGGACTGGGGATATAAAATCACGAATGAGAAGCTGAGAAAAATTTGCGGAGCTACTCCCATCGGTGACTTCGCCGATAAATTTCATCTCAAATACGTTGCTCACGTGACCCGCATGCCGAACAACGCTTTGCAGAAACAGCTGGCCTACTGTGAACCAGCCCGTACAATCCGACGAGGTGGCAAAAATATGAATTTCTGGGCTAAATTATCAGAGACTACTGGCATCGAAGCCGAACAACTACAAAAGACTATGTACGACAAGAACGATTTCAACAAGTGGATCGCAGATCGCTACGAGACGCATTCACGGCCAGCCAAATTCGTAAAGACGAGTAAGTGCTGAACAAATCGATCGATCGATCCTACGAAAGCTGATTGGGACGATCAGTTAGGTAATCAGACATCCAACGATGCTCATTATCACGTATTCCAAACAATTGCAATTTATCAAGCTTTTATGATCAATAGTGTCAAAAGCCTTACGGAAGTCCACAAAGATGGCACCTGTTAGCGGACCAGCATCCATGTTCCTTCTTATGGAGTCAGTAAGGAAAGTAATTGCACTTTGTGTCGAATACTTACGACGGAAACCACATTGATATCTCGAAAAAAGGTTGTGTGACTCCAGATGATCCACCAATTGCTGCTGGACAGCCCGTTCAAGAATCTTTGACACCACAGGCAAAATTGAAATCGGATGATAATTGTCGATGTCATCCCTCACCCCATCTTTGAAGAGTGGAATAACCTTAGCATGCCCAATCATGAGGTATACACCGAGTCGTAACACTGGACGAAAAAATGGATTTACTCGAGTTTGCAAATTGAGCAAATGTATGGCAAATTTAGGGCTCTAAGTTTGCTTTAAATTTGGTTTGACAGGTAAAGTCTGCGCAAACTTGGATATTTGTTTTATAGGAATTTGTGTGCAAATGTTAAGGAAATGTAACTGTATACTGCAAATTTGCTTGGCGTTTGCGTGGGATGCAAATCTTTATCGTTCCACAGATTTGCTCAAATTTGCCTCTCCGTAAAGATAGCAGTTCGACCACAACCGCAAATGCAAGCAAACATGTCGAAAAACCAATAATTTGCGGTATTGTTTGAACTGATTTTCAAAGGATCCAAATACGTACATTTGCATTTAATTTACTCTGTTTTGCAATGGGAGCAAAAAGGAATGAATTGCCTGAATATGACTTCGTTGTAAATTTGCAAATTTGCTTCCTATAAATATTCATATTTGCCTGGGAGCAAATAATGGAGATTTACATCATCTTCGTTTTCTTGTCATAGGCAGTGTGCATATGATATTTGTTACACATTTTACTGCTGCGGTAAACTTTCAATTTTTACATAACCGTTATATTGTTAAACGAAAACTGCACTGGTATTCGGGAGCTGTTGAGTCTCATCAGCGGCAACGTCCTACACCAAAAACCATAAATTGCCTCAAAGTCAACCTCGTTCCCAGGATCTTTACGGAGGGGCGACCAAAATACCGGCAAAGACCCTGGAAACGAGGTTTTGTGACAATGGAATCGGTTATCGACGGTTTGAAATTCGCGCGGGCGATGTGTTCTTTCCTCTTTCAAATTTCCGTTGTTGGACAACTAAGGTTTACGGCGATTCCTTGACATTTATGTGGGTGAAATGGCAGTACGAAATCGAAATCGACGAAATCCGAAAGAAAGGGCTACGACCATTCACACCATAACGTCGGGAACCAGCTACAGTATTACAGTAGTTCGCCACAAAGATACACGCCAGTCTTATGAACGTTGAATGGTCAGTCTTTGGAATGTTCTCACCCTGCGAGCAGAGCCTCCTTTTGTCTTTGTCTTTACTGAGGAGGAGAAAAGTAGGCTCTGCCCGAATCGCGTCAACTCTTTGAAGCCGCCGCAGCCCGAGCTTCTGGACTAGTCAATCTTGTTTTCTCTCGTCAAACCGGTTTTTCCAGTGCGAGCGTCCGTTTAGTTACAAAACCGATGGTTATAATTGAGCCCGCTGTACCATGAAAAACCAAGATGGCGGCGAGATCTGGCATATTAGGCTTGGGTTCGAGACTGTATCCTGGCAACGTGCAGCGCATATTCAATAAAGATCTTACTCGATTCATGCAGAGCCTTTCTCGAGAATGCCAAAATCGAGCAAGCAAAAGAAAGGCTCTGCTTGCAGGGTGGAATGTTCTATGCCTATTAATTTCAAGTCCACGATTCCCGCTAATTGCAATACCACCAGAAAAACCTAGCGAGAGTAGACTTCGCTCGCTGCTTGACATGGAACCGTTGAATCTATACTCATACGTAAGCTTATTAAAGCTTTACTGGATTGTGATCAGGGAGTTGAGAGACGGTGTTCGAGCAAGAGATTCGGCCAACGCCAGCAGCATTGATCGATAAAGAATTCGTGGCAAAAATACAGGCCTTCTTCCAAAAGGAAACGGAGTTCAACGAACGTTTGGAACAAATACAAAGGGTGGCGGATCGAACAGCTAGATTCCAGAGCGCCGGCCGAATGGCAAAAGATTGCCGAAGGAGTTTTCGGTAGGTCACCTTAATACTGATACAACTGAAAGTAAATGCCTTAAATTTTGTATAGAATAGCCTTGCTTTTTCATAACACGTTTGATTGCTGATTCATTGAGACTTGCATCATCCATCCCTCCCCCTGCAAGGACAGTTTTTACTTTTGCAGACCTACACATGCACTCCCTTAGTAATTTCACGTAGTTATTAAGGCCACTTAAAACAATACCAATAATAAGGAAAGGGGAATGATATCTCCGCATTCCTGTCACAGCCCATTATATCCGTCCCCTTATTTGCGACTTACAGTGCATGTATTTTTATACGCCTCGTTCTTCAAACAACACTGCTAGTAGAACACAATAGTGGCCCGGGTATTCTACATGTATGGTTACTCCCTCATCACCATGTCGTAGGACAAGCAATGTGGTGTGCAGTGGCAAGGTTTGGTCGAATACCAAATTTCCTATGACATGGTATACCTTCACTGGTGTCCCATGTCCAAACAATGTCACATGTTTAGTATCATGAAGCCTTTTTATACCAAGCTATTCACCAAACCTTGCCACTGCACACCACATTGCTTGTGCAAGGATATACTGTATGTAAATATTTCATATGACATGGTATACAAAGATTTCTCACTTGTTACTTGTCACTTGTACATGTATTTTCGTGCGACATGGTCTACTTCACTTGTGTCTCATGTCCAAACAATGTAACATGTTTAGTAACTGAAGCCTTTTATACCAAACCATAAAATATAATTGTAGCCAATCAGAATGCAAGGAAGACTGTGAAATAATAACTGTACATGCAGCTGTATTGCACCAAACCTTGCTACTGCACACCACATTGCTTTTGCAAGGATATAATTATGTAACTATTTCCTATGAGTTGGTATATAAAGCTTCCAACATTAAAAGTTAGTAGCCCAAGTAATTTTTTCAAGAGCCCAGAATTAATCAATTCCAGCGGGGATCATATTTACAAGAAAGTGGTGATGAATCAAGTGAGGCACACATTCAAGCTACTTGTTCAGAAATTTGGTCGCCTGCGCTCGCAAATAAGGCACCTCAGGCGACCGTTAGGCAGCAGCCTTGCAAAGCTTTGTCACATGGTATTTGTCACTTAAGTATTTTGTTTGCATGTACATGTACAGGTGTATGCAAGCCTTTACAAAAAAATCCTATTGTCTTTTTGTGGTATTCCATGGTACAAGTAGACTACTCAAAAGCATTGCATAAAAATTACTAGAATTTCTCATGAAAGATTATAAACCTACCATACATGTACATGTACTGTAGAACTGGCTCTCTAAAATTTAAAACAAAAGTTTTGAGGAATAAAAATTCCTCAGGATGTCCTTTTTTGTTGTTACTGTTTGAACTAGACAAAGTACGCATCACAGTTCTTCGTCTAGTTCATACAGTAACAATACAAAAAGGACATCCTGGGGAATTTTTATTTCTCATGCAGTTTTCTGCATGATTCCTCCACTGTTTTAATTGGATATGGTAAAACTCACAATATCATGCTTTTAGTACTTTATGGCCAGGAACCCAAGAAAAGAAGGGCAATTTATAGATGATATACCAAAGTTGTTTTGAGTTGTAGCCCTCAAACACTAATTCCTTTAAAAAATCATGAAAAACTAAAAAACAATAATTATTATTGATTTAATCACATGCACAAAATGATCAATTTGGAAATGTGGACACTTGTGGAATGCTGTCACAGGCTTCCAGATAAGTTTGCAATTCCTTTAGCTTCATTATTCAGTTTCATTTACACCAGAGGATTGCTTATGAATGGCAAAGTGTTGTGTTACATCATTCATTGAAATGTACATGTAGCTTATGCATTGATTGATTGATTGACTGTTGTGAATATTTTCTAGGGCCTACATGTACCTCAACCACAAGATGCAGTGCTGAAGAAAACTGTGCATTGAAATTTAATTGGAGGGAATTTCTTGAGATGCAAGAAGTAGACAGTCCTCTGATTGTGAATTGTCATGCAAATGTAGATTAATGTCTTAATGTCAATACTTGGGAGGGTAGAGGTTTTATTGTGATTCTGGATAGTCACCTTATGAAATTAATCTTATGACATTAACTGTTTGAAGTGAATTCTTTCAGACATCAGGTAATTATAGCAGAGTTGAATGCCTTCTCAATGAACAGGTTAAATGCAAGCAAGAGATCTTCAGTGCAACAATCAGTGACTTCCTCTGTTACCGGTAACACAAGAACAGTTTCTCAATAATTTTTGACTACATTGTAAAATCAAGAAAGGTTTCACTATCCTTTAAGTCTGAGAAAATTGTCAGTCATCTTTCAATCGTAAACACATCAATCTTAAGCAGTAACATAAGTATAAGTGATATCTTTCCAATAGACATATCTGCACATGGCAGCAATGATTGAAAGATCAATGTAATATAAGTACCATCATCTGAACTGGCGGGTAGCACACCGCATACAGTTCAATGTACCTTGTAAAGTAGGTCTAACCATGGAGTTATTTAACAATTAGACCCGTAGCCCACAAGGGCTACGGGTCAATAGCCCATGAGGCGAAGCCAGATGGGCTATTGGCCCGTGGCCCTTGAGGGCGAAGGGTCTAATTGTTTTGGTTTAACCCAACTAGTCGGCCAGAAAAGGCAATAGCAAAGTTAGAAAATGAAATACAAGAAATATTTATGAGGGAATAAAACGAAAGAAAGTGTCGGGCTTTTTGCTACTCGAGGACTATTACTAATAGTCCTCTAGTAGAGTAGCCAATCAAAATGCAGGATTTGCATTAGTCCACTAGTTGGGTGATACTAATTTGTTACAGTATACTAATCTGTAGTATTTTCCATCTGAACTGGCAGGTAGCACACCTCATACAGTTAGATGTAACTTGTAAAGTAGGTCTAACCATGCAGTTAATTTGTTATAGTATACTAATTTGTAGTATTTTCCATCTGAACTGGTGGGTGGCACACCTCAAACAGTTAGATGTAACTTGTAAAGTACTTCTAACAATGCAGTTAATTTTTGTTATAGTGTACTAATTTGTAGTATTTTCCATCTGAACTGGCGGGTGGCACACCTCATACAGTGAGATGTAACTTGTAAAGTAGGTCTAACCATGCAGTTAATTTTTGTTATAGTGTACTAATTTGTAGTATTTTCCATCTGAACTGGCGGGTGGCACACCTCAAACAGTTAGATGTAACTTGTAAAGTAGGTCTAACCATGCAGTTAATTTTTGTTATAGTGTACTAATTTGTAGTATTTTCCATCTGAACTGGCGGGTGGCACACCTCATACAGTTCGATGTAACTTGTAAAGTAGGTCTAACCATGCAATTGATTTGTTATAGTATACTAATTTGTAGTATTTTCCATCTGAACTGGCGGGTGGCATACCTCAAACAGTTAGATGTAACTTGTAAAGTAGGTCTAACCATGCAGTTAATTTTTGTTATAGTGTACTAATTTGTAGTATTTTCCATCTGAACTGGTGGGTGGCACAACTCATACAGTTCGATGTAACTTGTAAAGTAGGTCTAACCATGCAATTAATTTGTTATAGTATACTAATTTGTAGTATTTTCCATCTGAACTGGCGGGTGGCACACCTCAAACAGTTAGATGTAACTTGTAAAGTAGGTCTAACCATGCAGTTAATTTTTGTTATAGTGTACTAATTTGTAGTATTTTCCATCTGAACTGGCGGGTGGCACACCTCATACAGTTCGATATAACTTGTAAAGTAGGTCTAACCATGCAATTAATTTGTTATAGTATACTAATTTGTAGTATTTTCCATCTGAACTGGCGGGTGGCACACCTCAAACAGTTAGATGTAACTTGTAAAGTAGGTCTAACCATGCAATTAATTTGTTATAGTATACTAATTTGTAGTATTTTCCATCTGAACTGGTGGGTGGCACAACTCAAACAGTTAGATGTAACTTGTAAAGTAGGTCTAACAATGCAGTTAATTTTTGTTATAGTGTACTAATTTGTAGTATTTTCCATCTGAACTGGCGGGTGGCACACCTCAAACAGTTAGATGTAACTTGTAAAGTAGGTCTAACCATGCAGTTAATTTTTGTTATAGTGTACTAATTTGTAGTATTTTCCATCTGAACTGGCGGGTGGCACACCTCATACAGTTCGATGTAACTTGTAAAGTAGGTCTAACCATGCAATTAATTTGTTATAGTATACTAATTTGTAGTATTTTCCATCTGAACTGGCGGGTGGCACACCTCAAACAGTTAGATGTAACTTGTAAAGTAGGTCTAACCATGCAATTAATTTGTTATAGTATACTAATTTGTAGTATTTTCCATCTGAACTGGTGGGTGGCACACCTCAAACAGTTAGATGTAACTTGTAAAGTACTTCTAACAATGCAGTTAATTTTTGTTATAGTGTACTAATTTGTAGTATTTTCCATCTGAACTGGCGGGTGGCTCACCTCAAACAGTTAGATGTAACTTGTAAAGTAGGTCTAACCATGCAGTTAATTTTTGTTATAGTGTACTAATTTGTAGTATTTTCCATCTAAACTGGCGGGTGGCACACCTCATACAGTTCGATGTAACTTGTAAAGTAGGTCTAACCATGCAATTAATTTGTTATAGTATACTAATTTGTAGTATTTTCCATCTGAACTGGCGGGTGGCACACCTCAAACAGTTAGATGTAACTTGTAAAGTAGGTCTAACCATGCAATTAATTTGTTATAGTATACTAATTTGTAGTATTTTCCATCTGAACTGGTGGGTGGCACACCTCAAACAGTTAGATGTAACTTGTAAAGTAGGTCTAACCATGCAATTAATTTTTGTTATAGTATACTAATTTGTAGTATTTTCCATCTGAACTGGCGGGTGGCACACCTCATACAGTGAGATGTAACTTATAAAGTAGGTCTAAGCATGCAGTTAATTTTTGTTATAGTGTACTAATTTGTAGTATTTTCCATCTGAACTGGCGGGTGGCACACCTCAAACAGTTAGATGTAACTTGTAAAGTAGGTCTAACCATGCAGTTAATTTTTGTTATAGTGTACTAATTTATAGTATTTTCCATCTGAACTGGCGGGTGGCACACCTCATACAGTTAGATGTAACTTGTAAAGTAGGTCTAACCATGCAATTAATTTGTTATAGTATACTAATTATTTGTAGTATTTTCCATCTAAACTGGCGGGTGGCACACCTCAAACAGTTAGATGTAACTTGTAAAGTAGGTCTAACCATGCAGTTAATTTTTGTTATAGTGTACTAATTTGTAGTATTTTCCATCTGAACTGGCGGGTGGCACACCTCAAACAGTTAGATGTAACTTGTAAAGTAGGTCTAACCATGCAGTTAATTTTTGTTATAGTGTACTAATTTGTAGTATTTTCCATCTGAACTGGCGGGTGGCACACCTCAAACAGTTAGATGTAACTTGTAAAGTAGGGTAACCATGCAGTTAATTTTTGTTATAGTATACTAATTTGTAGTAATTTCCATCTGAACTGGCGGGTGGCACACCTCAAACAGTTAGATGTAACTTGTAAAGTAGGGTAACCATGCAGTTAATTTTTGTTATAGTATACTAATTTGTAGTATTTTCCATCTGAACTGGCGGGTAGCACACCTCATACAGTTCGATGTAACTTGTATAGTACCGGTAGGTCTAACCATGCAGAAAATGGCCTCAGCGACGCGGAGTAATGAGAGGCAGCAGTACATTTTTAGGTTCGATTGAAATGTATAAATACTACAATCGTGGCCAGAGATGTTGAGATAATTTAGCAAAACTAACACTTTCGAACAAACAATAGAATTTTGTATTCAAATGAAAACATCTTTTTCATCTGTGGTCACCCCCTCTCCCCCAAACAATGTTGCAAAAGGCTTCTTAGATGTTTAGTTGTTTCCAACATTGAAAAAGGGGAAAGGAGAGGCTACCTTTCACGAGGGGAGAAAGCAGAATTTACACCAAAGAAAAAGGTTGGTAATTTTCATGTGTCTCAACAACTTCTGTCCATGATTGTAGGTACACGGTATAAAACCAAAGGTATTACTTATACCATGAGCAACTACTGTGCAATGACAAGTATATTATTGCAATTTGGAATACTTTTGAGTGGTGATTTCTTGAGCTGCCTTGTTTAAATCTGCTTATTTCTGACTTGGATGCTGAAAATTTCCATGATTTTCATTAGTGTAATTTCACCTTTTTCGAACATTAATATACATATATTTTTTCCTTTAATGCCACTTTACTAGCTATCTAAATTAGTTGTTGTTAAAATGCTGTTAACCCATTTGTTATATTTAAGAGAATTATAAACTGGTAGAAAGAATTAGCCCTTTCACTCCTAATAGAGAAGGAACTCCCCCAGAATTAAAATTCCTTTATGTAAAGTCCCAAGAAATAATACTAAGCAAGAGGTCTGCCAAAACGGGTTGCATTTGAATGGTAACGTTACACTAACAGGATTTCATCCTCAAATTTAACAGTTTGAGTGAAAAAATTGTCTTGTCACAATTAATTAAATTGGTCAAAGAGTGAAGGGGTTAAATAGGCGATTTCTGGGTTCCACAAACCTAAAAGGCTTCTTTTTGAAACAGGTTTGAGGCAACTCTGAAAAAGCCTATTCAAAATATGTTAGAGAATGAATATTTCTCTTATAGGCTATTAAAAGATCTGATTGGTGTATATATAGTATAATTATGTATATACAATTTGTAATTTGTTATTGTTTTACCCCCAGTTTTTAGAAGATAATTATGTTCACGGTAAATTTGCTTTATAGAATGAATTAAAAATCATTTGAACATATAAAATGGAATGTCACTGGTTCTCTTTGATGTGTTTAAGTAGCAATCTTGTTTAAAACTTGGACTTTCATTATAAAATCATTTGCTATCGGGGCAAACATGCTCAATATTAAAAGTTTTATCACATTTTGCCGCCTCAAGTGAACTTGTTCAAAAGTTGGACTTTAATTTTATTTGCTATACCTAAGCAAACCCGGTAAATAGTAGGAGTTTTACACATTTTGCTGCCCAAGCAAACTCGCTTAAAACTTGGACTGTGTTTATATTTACTACCTGAGCAAACATGCTGAATAGTAAGAGTTCGATCAAATTTGCTGCCCCCAAGCAAACTTGTTCAAGACTTAGGTTTTGACCACATTTGCTGCCCCAAGCATAATTTCCCAAAATTTAGAGTTTGATCAAATTTGCCACCCAGGAACAATTGTTCAAAATAAGTGTTTTGACAACATTTGCTGCGTGAGCAAACGTGTTTAATACTAAGAGTTTGTTCACATTTGCTATATAAAACAATCTGGTTCAATGATAAACATTTGCCTGCAATTTCCAATATGTGCAAACATGATCAATAAAATAAGATTTTGATCACCTTTACTACCATAAGCAAACACTGTTCAACTTTAACATTTCGCTCACATTTCCAACCCTGCTTTAACTTGCTTAAAATAATGAGTTTACACGTTTTTACAACAGGAGCAAAAGGTGTGCGAAACAGCAAATTTGCGCGCTAATTTGCGTCATGTGTAAAGACAGTTCAAAGAAACACATTTTCATCCACATTTGATCAGTATGTAAATAACCCCCAAATTTGCACGCACACGTTACCTTTGCACACAGGAGCAAATCCTAAACAAATGTGGCATTTACCACCGTTGCTATGGGTGGCAAATCTAGTGCAATATCAATCTTTGCTCTTCAGCAAATTTGAGCAAATTTCTGCAAATGTGGTATTTGCTACACTTTTGCTGTACTTTGGTTACCCTCGTAAATCCATTTTTTCGTCCAGTGTAATAGACAAATTGATAATATGTGTTATAAGGACGCTGATAGTTACAGCACTATCTTTTAGCAACCTAGATCGGAGACCATCAAGGCCTGTTGCTTTTGTTGCCCTTAATTGTAGTAACTGTTTTTAAACGAAACCATTAGTGACTGGTGCCATGTAAAACTTATCAGAAGAAGACTTTCAACAAATCGGCCAAGCAACAGAACTTCAACAGTAACAGTTGTTCAATGTTTTTCACCATGTCAGATTGTGTTACAAATTATAAAATTGTGCAATAGGGTTCACATATTATTGTTTTGGTTGTTTTAGCAGTTGTATGTGGCGCTGTTGACTCGTGTGACAGCTGCAATGAAGACGGTCTGTTAAAGTGGTACTACGACCAAAAAAAAATTTTGTTTTTCCTTTGGATTTCAAAACTATGTTAACTAAACACTAACTCACCCAAGTTTTAAGTTCTGATTTTAAAAAGACACCTGTTTATTTTAGCTGGAATTTTCTTATTTATTGGTCCGCCATTACTAACTTCAAAATCTTGAGAGAGCTGGGTCGAGGAGAAAATGACGTCAAACACTCACTAGTTTAAGAATGCAATGCGTGTGTACGCGGCCTAATTAATATGCAGCACGGGAGTTTCGGGCTTTCAGACTTTTCAACCCGTGTTTTGCATATATAATAAATTGCGTTTACACGCTGAAATTTTAAGCTAGTGAGTAAATGACGTCATTTTCTCTAGATCCAGCCCTCTGAGGTCCAATCGGCCAGTTTTGAACGTGAGTAATGGCGGACCATGAAATCCAAAACTTACACTCAAAATAAACAGCCTTTGGATAAAACTCAAAGCTCAAAATTTTGCCAGTTAGGTGTTAAGCGAACACGCTTTCAAAATCAGAAGAAAAAAAGGAAATGATTTTTTGATCATAGTACCACTTTAAACACAGGTCACATATTCCACAGGTCAAGACTAGAAGCCGCTGATGATCAATTAACAACTAAGTCAAAAGCTTCCTCGAAACCTGAAACAACATTTTTGTTGAGTGATTAGAGCTAGGAGACACTTTTGATGTTGTTTATTTGTCTGCACCACAGTGACATGTACACTACACTGACATGTATAATAATAATAATAATAATAATAATAATAATAATAATAATAATAATAATAACTTCATTTCTATAGCGCTCTTATCCTATATTCAAGGCGCTTTACAATCATATAAACAACGTTATTAATAAATATTTACAAATTTACAACCATATCCTATTATATTTACAATAATTAAAAGAGGACAAATAGAAACAATGATCTGTTATTACTAAATTTAGAAAACAAGTACGTCTTAAGTGATCTTTTAAAACTCAAGATGGTGTGAGGCTTCCGAATTTCATAGGGTATTAAGTTCCATTCTCTTGGTGCATGAACAGCGAATGCTCTGTCTCCATAGGTCTTGGTATACAATCGAGGTTGCATTAAAAGTTCATTACTAACAGACCTCATTGATCTAGTATGAGAACGATAATGTAGTTTCTGAGCTTAAAATAGCTAGGCGATGTCCCATTCAGTGCTTTATACACTAAAAGCAGAATCTTGAAAATAATACGGTATTGAATCGGTAGCCATTGAAGCTCGCACAAAACAGGACGGTGTGATATGCTGAAACCTACTCATTTGCAACACAACTCTAGCCGCCGTGTTTTCTACATACTGCAATCTTTGTAACTGATATTTAGGCAGGCCATATAATAATGCATTACAATAATCTAGTTTCGATGTGACAAATGCGTGAACAACAACTGCTGCTGATTCTTTAGCGAGATACTTCCTAATTCTAGATAAGTTCCTGAGATGATAAAATGATGATCTACAGATGCTAGACACATGTGTATGAAAAGACATGTGCTCGTCAAAGATAACACCAAGACTCCTAGCCGACTGAGAGGCAGCCACGCTCTCATCACCAACACGATGATAAGGACTGAAAGGATGGAGAGGGACAATACTTTGAGTGGATGAGCATGAGCTCTGTCTTGTCGTGATTTAGCTTCAATTCGTTAAGATCGATCCAACGACAAATAGCAGAAATGCAGTTTTCGACCCTCGATTTAGTAGCATCCAAATCCACCGATTTGCATTGAATGCAAAATATAACGGAGTATCGTCGGCATATAGATGATAATCCAAGCCATAAGATCTTATCACTTTTGCAAGTGGCACGGTGTATAGAAGGTAGAGTACAGGTCCCGGAACTGAACCTTGGGGAACTCCCACGGGAAGAACTCATACCGTAGAATTCGTCCATTGATGTTAACAAACTGAGTTCTTTGAGAAAGATAAGAATTAAACCATTGTAGTACAGTTCCTCAGATGCCAAATGATTTCTGCAGTCGTACCAGCCACAAGGTATGGTTATCAAATGCTGCCGACAAATCCAATAAAACAAGGAGAACATTCTCGCCCTTGTCCAGTGACAGCACAGCTGACAGCATAATGTCATTTGTAACGGTGAGAAACGCAGTCTCGGTGCTGTGGAAAATCTTGTACGCTGATTGAAGAGGCCCATGTAGATCATTTTCGCCAAGGTAGTAAATATAATGCAATTGCACAAACATTGTTTTCTCTATCAATTTAGATAGGAACTTTAAATTTGACACATGGCGAAAGTTACTTAACTGCTCAAAATCTGAATTTAATTCCTTAAAAAGAGGTAATAGCAGCGCAACGTTAAGTTCCTTGGGCAGCAATCCAGACGACAATGACAAATTAATCACCCTTCTCAATACAGGAACAAGACTAGAATAGCATTGCCGCATGATACTCACTGGAAGTGGATCCAGTGCGCACGTCTTAATCGTTGAAACCCTAATCAACCCTAAGACGTCTTCATCTGTTACCATTTCCAACTCGCTAAAGCATGACGTACACCCAAAATCCTCCATAGTGGGCTCCTCCAGCTTTTCTTTTCTAGCCAGCAACTTATCACGAATTCGCACGATCTTGGCACTAAAGAAATCAGCAAAGCCATTCTCGAGTTCTTGGTCATTGTTCGCAGACGGATATCTTTTGTCTATGTTCCTTTGCAGTAATTTATAAACTGTGCGAAAAATTAGCTTGCTATCATGGACGTCATTGTCCTGAATAATGCTGTTCTTTCACCTTATAGAGCATAGCATTTACAACATTGCACTGTTCCAAATAATTCACCCTGTCAATTTCAAAACCATTCGAACGCCATTTACGTTCAAGCCTTCGCCTTTTTCTCTTCTGAATGGCGATCTCCTCATTAAGGAGCGCAACCAGTCACGCATTTAAATGCCATTACAGCATTTCTGTAATAGAGTTGTTGCCTAATGGGTAACCAACGCATTGCCCTAAGGACTGGTGTTACGTGGTCGAATTTCTTTACTCCACTAATTACACGACAGGCAAAGTACTGTACTTTTTATACTTTTTGTTAGGTTACTCTGGGTGGTATAACTCCAAATGTTGGAGCAGTAAAGGAGTTTGCTAGATACTAGACAATTAAAAGCCAGTTTGATAAACAACAAAGATCCACCCCTTACCCAGGGCTCATTCTACTGAAGAACTGCTAAAGATTATGAGATGTTTATGTTTAGGACTTGCACAAATTGTGCCCTTTTTGGATTAGGCCTAACAGATTTCATGAGCAGCATTTCAAGGCATCACATAATTTTCACTGGTACGGTGTAAGACATGGAAAAGTTCTTTTCATGGCTTGAAAAGCACAAGAAGCAGATTGCTATGGTATAGCATGCTCAACAATGTACTTTGAATTATGTCAACTTTACCACAAAACATATTTACAATAAAAGTTGTAAGAATGTGGGGAATGATTTCGGCATGTACTAAAACCAGGAACACCGAAACACCAGAACACCACCGCAACACCGGAATACCGGAACACTGGAACACCCCGGAACAACGGAACTCCGGAACACTCCGGAACACCCTGGAAGTAACCCAAAACCCTTAATTTGGCTAACCCTAGGCCTAGCTAGGCCTGAAGTTGATTTTTAGGCCTAGGGTTAGCCAAATTGAGGGTTTTGGGTTACTTCCAGGGTGTTCCGGGGTGTTACGGTGTTCCTGGTTTTAGTACATGCCAATGATTTCCGCACAGGTCCCTACTTCATCATGCATGCAGAATAAATTAATTATGCATTCGCGCTATTGTTTTGTAGAACATTACGAACACCCAAGGGAATTGAATATATGCATGGCTAATTTGTACTTACGGGATTAATAAAAATGGATCCCGTTTTTCTTTTCCTCTCGCTCCCTTTCCCTTCTTTGCCCACACCGTTGCTCCTTTTTGTCCCAGCCTTCCTCTTTCTATCCTTTCCTCCTGTCCTTTTTTCCAGATCCCGCTCGGCTTTTTCTGGTGTTACAATCATATGTCACTCACAGCTTGCCTTGAACTCCGACCCACTGTAAACCCCTGGGTTACTTGTCCCCGTTCTTGATCACTGAGCTATCGTGTCAAGTTGCTAACTTACACCTTGAAAATGATATTTATTTTGAATTCTGGCTGACTATTTACATAAGAATTATAAGTAATTATATACGCGTGCCATGCCGTGCATAGTCCTGTTCCGGGACTCCCTCTTACCCCTCCCTTTTCATTTCATGTTATTTTAAACCAATGCAAGTTTATATACGGCTATTATTTCTCGGGGCTGTGATTTTTAACCAGCTTGGAAACAGCGATTGCACGCAGTTGCACCCGTAACATCACAAATATTTGATTACCGTAAAATCCAGTGAGGTAAGGTTTAATGAAAGCCCTGGTTATAGCTATTTAGTCACGGATGTGTGTTCACTGCCTTCCATAGCCTACGTGTAGCCGTACCCTATCCCCGAAGGAAAAAACGGGAGGAGGGGGAAAGGGCAGTTCCGGCTCGGCGACGCTATGACGTCAAGTTAGTTTCTTGTGATTGGTCATCGGGCTCTCTATATAGCTAGGGCGTCTCATTCGCGGGAAATTTACTCAAACAATAAATCGGTCTGTGAAAACGCCGCGACAGAAAAGATAGGGCTATATATTGTTCGCTCTTAGAGATCTCAAGTAACGACGACGCCGTCAACAAAGTCATTGGGAAATATGATTTCTCGTTATTGCGATGATTTTCATAGTATCGCAACTGTTTTTTTTTTTAAACAACAAACTAGTGTTCGCACATTCGTAAAAAATGTCATCACCTTTGATTCTGCAATACATGTTTCGATCGACTATCGATCATCTTCAGTTAAGTGGACGTTTCAATGCGAATTGGAGACTTAAAGCCTGGTTTTCACTAGCGACGCCAGCACAAGCGCAACCACAAGCGCAAGCGTAAAGGTCTTGCCAAACGCTCGCAACATTTCAACGCAAGATCCTGCAACATTGTTGGGCACAACACATTGCATACGTGGCCGCCCTGTTGCGATATATATGTTGTGAGATGTTGCAACATGTTGGATGCTATTGGATCAAATTTGAAAACGGTCAAATATTTCGTGTAATATTTTGGTGGCTGCATGATGTTATACTCGTTTGGCCAGGTTCACTCAGAATTGTTGCACTAGGGCATGCGCGCTAGGTCCACTTGTCGCGCGCCAGGGGCGTGGGGCACATAAACATTGACATGTTGCGTTGAAAATGTTGCGTGCGTTTGGCCAGCCCGTTCAACATATGTCGCAACATCATGCAATAATGTTGCAAGCGTTTGGCCAGGCCCTGCTTAAATGAAAAAAGCTTTTAAAAAACTCAAAACACAGCAACCGCCATTTTGCTTAAATGCTCAGACGAAGGGAATCTGGAAAGAGTGCTTAAGGCGGCTTACTACAGTTATCCGAAGAAAAAATATCAAAATTTTGAAATCTGTGAAATTAAAGCAAAATGATGTCTCTTGTGAAGTGTTGGTCACTGCAATTGATGTAAAATGTAATTTTACCTAACAGATAAATACAAATCAGGGGAAAACGCTTAATATAGTGACGGATTTCCTGGAGGGGGGACTGGAAACTAGACATTTCAAAGGCCTTTTTCTCAAAACCTAGCGGTATAACCAGGGTTAAAATTTTGCGAATTAGTAAACAACATGTAGTCAAAACCGTCAACATTTTTTCAAAAAGTTCTATCAGACAGTTTTTCAGTTATTATTAAAATAGACGAAAATCGACGTTTTTGTCATTTGTGAAAAACCTGTCTGGCAGATTTAACTATTTATTTCTCTACATAATAATTTTTTCTCGCTTTCGGAAATCCTGAAATTTTGAAGTGGGGTTTTACGGCTGGTTTTCGAGAAAAAAGCCTTTGAAGTGTCTAGTTTCCAGTCCCCCCTCCAGGAACTCGGTCACTATGTTTAGCACTTTCCCCTGATTTGCATTTATTTGTTCGGTAAAATTACATTTTACATCAATTGCAGTGACTAATACTTCAGAAAAGACTTCCTGTTGCTTTAATTTCACAGATTCCAAAACCTTGATCTTTTTCTTCGGAAAGATGTAGTAATCCACCTTAATAGGCCACTTCGGAATAGTATAGAACAGGATAGAATAGAATCATTCCTGATAAACTCTATTTCCCAGGCGCAACAAATTTCCTTGTATTTATGCTGTGTTTCGTTTTCACACGACGCAAGCGAACGCAAGCATAAGCGCAAGCACAAGGAAAAGGAAACATTTTGATCCGTGTGCTTATGCTTGCGTCAACCCTGTTTTCACGGTAAAATAAGCGCTCTTATTCTTGCGTAAATGTCGATCGAAACATGATCGCTGGATCAAAGCATTCTCGTCCCCACATCCCATCGTATATCTTAGTCGGGAACGCTTTCGTTTTCTCGTGCGAAGCCCCACCGGTAAGGGAAACGATGGGATATGACAACGAGAATGGAATCAAAGGTGTTGTCGTTTTTTTACGAATACTAGATTATTGCCATTCTTTTCACATGCAAAAGTTGGTCAACTGTCCTGAACTAAATTGTCATTGACAGCCAGAGAAAAATGTAAAAATTATCGTTGTGTGTTCACGGTCCTCCAGTGAACACAGCAAATTTGCTCATTTCACGCCCTTGTTTGGACGACAACGACATAGAAATGTACCAAAATGTACTGAAGACGAACGAGCAGTAAACTCAGAGGTACTGTTATAGTTTTCTCTTTCTTCTCCTTCTTTTTTCATTTTTCGTGGTCGTCATCTTCCAAAGTTGACGTTCTTTTTACTCAGTCGTCCCCACATTAGTGGAATAGCCTTCCTGCGCGCGTTCACTGGGTGCATGCATATGCTTTTACGAAACATATTTTAGATTAGCTTTGACGTAGTTTTTTAGTAGTCGATTTTGCTTGCATATAAATATACATGGTTAGTAGTGTCATGTTTGTATTCTTATAATAATGTATTTTTATTACATAGAGAGCATTTTCATTACGGTTATTCCCTTTCTTTTCTGTCATTTTAAGAGCGCTTTTTTAAAGCACTATAACAAGTTGACCACATTAAGACTTGCATGCACTCTTTTACTTAATGAAAGGAAGCAATCATATCTCCTGAGTACAACCATGTGATATGAATCTAAACTACAATTATACAAGCTAACGAGGTTTAGCTCTTGAACGGATATCGTGATTTTTCGGCTTTCAAACGATTGCTTTGCTTTTGCATTTGTACGAAAGCGTTTATTACAGTAACGGTAGTAAGATACGCAAAATGCAGTAATGTAAGTATTTTATGATCCTTTGTTTAAAATCCACGCGCAATCAAACTAGTTAGCTGCTTTCATTGGTTGGCCACATGGTATTCTTGAAAAAAAAAATCAATCCATTCAAGGTGTGCCTGCACAGACAAATTGGCTAAAACCTTTTGAACAAATCGCTTACTGAACGAAATCATATATAATATACTGAACTGCGGATATGAAATCAAGTAAAGCTATGATCCTTGCACTTATGGACGCAATTTTAGCAATTGCGTAGAGAAGCCTGAAAAATGTAGGATTTCAATGGGGTTTGAACCCGTAACACCGCGATACCGACGACGACACACCTGTATCGCGAAGGCACGGGTTCAAACCCCGTAGAAGTCCCGAATTTTTCAGGTTTGTCTACTGTTTCGTCAATACAATGAATTATTAACTTGATTTCCTGATTGATTTTTGATTGACACTAACTTATGTAATTACGCCACGTGAATAAGTCAGTTTTTCAGTTCAGACATTTCCGATTCGAAGATATGTGCATGTTTTGCTAATCTGTCTCGCTGACCCGTTTTCTGTTATACTCTGACCTATTTTATCTGTTGCTGACCTGTACACCGTGAAACAATCCTTCTAGACATCGTCAAAGAAGTAAGTATTCAATGCTGTAATTCTAGTTAATAGTTTTACTCGCGTGTTTATGTACCGATGAATCCTGTTCGGTTTCTCAAATGTATTTCATTCTTTTCTTTAGATCGAATAATCTTAATGGAATAAATTATACGATTTGCGTAATCTAGTTGGATTGCCTGTCTGGTTTTATTGGACCATCTACGCAATTGCAAAAATTGCGTCCATAACTACGAGGATCATAGCTTTACTTGAAATCGCACATTATTATGACGGGACCACCATGATCGTCACTACTGTTATTATTGGATTTTACATCCCCACAAGAGTAGTAGTAGTAGTAGTAGTAGTAGTAGTAGTAGTAGTAGTAGTAGTAGTAGTAGTAGTAGTAGTAGTAGTAGTAGTAGTAGTAGTAGTAGTAGTTATAGTTGTACCAACTTTATTACCATGTCAGAAACTTCTAGTTTGGGAGATATCCCATACTTAGTCTAATGTGGAGACACAAATAATAATAGATAAAATTATTTACAAAGAAATACTATCTACTAAATTCTAAAATTAAGTCATATATACAAAAATGCATAAACTATAAAAACATTTACAAAGAACACATACAGTACCTGCAGTCATCATCTAATTAGGAGCTGAGGTCACGCTTACGAATACGGGAAAAACTGGCTAACGATGTAACAGATCTGTCTGCAGTTGTCAGTTTGCCACCATTGAACATACACTTTGGGGGTGCAGGGATGGCGCAGTGATGAGAGCACTCGCCTCCCACCAATGTGGCCCGGGTTCGATTCCCAGACTCGGCGTCATATGTGGGTTGAGTTTGTTGGTTCTCTACTCTGCACGGAGAGGTTTTTCTCCGGGTACTCCGGTTTTCCCCTCTCCTCAAAAACCAAAATTTGATTTGAATTGCGTCAACCTGTAATTTCCATTTACAGTGTACCCGATTAGTGCTCTTCGGCGCTAGAAGATTAGACACTTAAATAAAGTTCCTTTCCTTTTATCAGCGATTGTCATTAAATGTGCAAGCAAATACACAATTTTCAGGCCAGCATAAAGGCTTGTCTGGAACCACTTTGCTTAAAAGTATTTATCGCGTTAACTGGGTTACTAGCCAAGTTGTCTTTTCCGTGAGCCATTTCTAAAGCGATGCGATTTTCAATGACTCCTGGGTCAGCCTCGGCTGTGTGTGCAACACGGTCATTTGCCCTCCGAAAACACCAGAAGAAAACTATTTCACAACAAGTGCAAAAATGGCGGAACCCATTGCGATAGTTTGAGCTCTGGCAGGCGTATAAAATTGGATTCCAAAATGAATTTGAAATAAGCAGAAATCGAGATATTCTATGAAGAAAGTACAATTTTTGATAATTGTTTTGCACGATGCTTGTGTCCGCAAAGACTAGGAACATAAAAAATACTGCGAATGGCAAAGAGCAAAGAGCAAACGCTATGCTTAGCCACACAAGAAGACGAGCCAGTTGTTTCTTTTCCCGCTTTTCAGCTTCTGTGATAGTAGATGCCGAGCAGATTGTTTTTGTGAAGTACAAACCCCCTAACAATTCCAATGTAACAAAATGAAACCACGAGTGAGCTTACGAAACCAAAACAGATGCAAGTAAATATAATATACGGCTTTTGAAAGATATACTCCTGTATAGTCCACGGGTGTTTGCACGGGTACCTGGAGGATGCACTGATGTCAAACGTATTGGCTATAATATCAGGGATGCAAGATACTACGGCAACCATCCAAAGGATAGTAACAACATATCCAACGGATGTCTTGGACATTCTCAATGTGGTATGAAAAGGTTTAACAAGTGCTAAATATCTTTCCACTGCAATTGTGCAAACCGTGAGAATTGATGCGTTGATGGAGATTGGTACAATAGCGTTTTCCGCAAACAGCTTGCAGATCAAATCTCCTGTGAATCCCTGAAGACGAATATAATCCAGGACAGAGTAAGAGAGTCAATAAATCAGCCACAGCCAAGTTCATCAGGAGATAGTTGGTCGTAGTGTGCATTGATGGTGTTTTGCGAACAACGGTGATCACCAGGCAGTTTCCAGTGAGCCAAAGATAATAATAAACGAGTACAACGAGGCAAAACGTATATCCTGAGTAGAGATGAACTCATTTAGACATAGCCTTGTAGTATTATTCTTCATCGTTTCGTCGTCAAACGCACCCGCCTTGAACTAGCTAAGTTGAGGTTTTCAAGGACACTGAAGTCGTATTTGAAACCTTCCTATTATCGAGGCCTGGGCCTTGATGCTGCAAAAGAGGATGATTTATCAAACTTTTTGTACACTTATTTGATATGGAGTGACGCTTATATAAAGTGTATGATAAGTTTAATGTCAGCGAGCCACAGTTATTGAGATCTTGCGCGGAAATTTAGTGTATTAAATTCTGTCACTGCAGATGAAAACTGAGAGTAAAGCGGGCCATTCAGTTGATCAAAAAAGGCAAACTCAACTACGATTCGTAGACTCGGTAATCTCTAAGTAAAAGACTTGTTTCGATACTGGTATAATATACATCCACCATTACTTCGTTCTCAATATTAATCGAGCCTCAGTGATTATTTACGTATAAGATTGACTTATTAAATTTATGAGAAAAACTAACGCGGAGAGATTTCGACGTTTCGATGACATCCTGTCATCATTATTACGGAAATGAAGAAAATGTCATCGAAACGTCGAAATCTCTCCGCGTTAGTTTTTCTCATAAATTCAGTGATTATTTACAGGGATAACTTTTGTTTCCTTCAACTGAGAGCATTTCTGTATAATAAAGATGAAACGTTTGTGCATCTAACAGCAAAACCTTCATATGTTTTTCAGTTTGATCCGTCGTAGTTCTATAAACCTCCGAGCGTAATTATCTTAAGGTCACTTGTGTTTATAATCAATCCATGGCAAAGAAGCTTCCGTCATATATTTTGTCAATAACAATAAGGTATATTGCTCTGTAGGTTCGATTTGGATCGTAACTTTTCATTTTTTTTCCCTGCTACGGTATCTTTTGAATGTGCTAGCTTCAAAGCGTTCATTATCCAGATTTCACCGTCGCCTTGTGACATGTTATTTCATCGTGGATATCAAGTGCCAGCTTTCTCACCTGTGCAATACACGGCGAGTATCTCCTTGCTTCCGACACTGGTTCCGCTAACTTAACCGGAATAATTCAGTCAAAACTCAATCTCATCTCTCCATCTTCTTGTGGAAGACTTGCGAAACGGAAACAACTTTAAAGTTGGTTTCTTGTTTGCATATAACTATGAGTTCGTCAGCGGCACTGATAAATACTATGCAGTTCTTATTGATGCAGGATTCAAAAAGGCGGTCCCACGGTGGAAGTTTTACTCTCTCAGTATTGAACGGTCAAGGCTTTCCACGGTGTCTCGCTCTTATTTGTTTACTTTAATTGATTGACGGTCAAACACAGAGATTTGTGTCCCATATACGGCCCCTGACGGACAGTTGTAGTCCTCTACAAATTGATAAATTTCCTGAATCGATCCTAAGCGTAATATCTTTTTCAGTTTATAAATTCGTTTACTCTTCGTTTTACGTTGAATGGAAAAAGTGGAAAGAGGGCCTATCAGTCAGAGAAGAACGCTGTAAATAAAGCTGACATATAATAATTTGTGAAGTTTTAAATTTTAAATTAAGTTTTAAACTTTTAATTTGACATTGGCAATGACCACCTGAACTACAGCTTTAAAATTCATTTTAAAATCGCCAGAATTCAACGGAAAAACGTGGGAGACATATTGAATCATGAATAAAATTTACGTTCACGTTAACCTATTCAGTGCCGTTTATTCAGAGTTGGACGGACTTACTTCGAATAATGCTCCTCCAACATAAAGTATTATAATTAAAATTTGTTGACTGAAGCGTTGATTGGCAGTCACATTGTCACATATCTTTCCATGCCTTAATAAATAAGGATGCATGAATACTTAGATGCCCCTTTTTTGGGTGCAAGGGAATTCCGAATTTATCTCTTCTAAACTTCAAAATTATTTGAATCAAGAGAAAAAGTATTTTTCCCTTCGCCATACAGTTAACACACAAATGTCTCCGAGCAGGTGACGATTTTCCCGCCTCGCATCTCGATTACAAAACTGAGTTGACATTAGCAACGGCCGAGAGTTTGTTCAATAGCAACAGTAATCCATCCTAATTTAAAATTCGTCACTTCTTATCTGCTTGGGTAACTTTTCTTTCTTTTGAAATCTTTGAAAGTGTCCACGCATAATTCACTGCATCTATCGTCTAATCTAGCTAACTTAAGAAACTGAAGAGCTTCTCTTTATGAAAGCGCAGGTGCAATGATTTTGAGAGGCCGTTTCTGTATAATTTCAACCACTTTGGAAAGATAAGCTGGCAGGGCGTGGTGCCGTATAACACAACAATATTCAAGGGCAGAAGGTATCAGGGCAACGTAGACAGTGACTAGATCTTCAATCTCTACACCCCCTCGACTTAAAACACAAATATGTGAAGACGTTTAGTCACCTTTATGACTATAGTATCGATATGTTTGTTCCATTTCAAGTTGCTCCGAATTACTATACTCAGTACTTTACGAGAAGTGACAAGTTCAAGTGCTTGGTCTTCGATCCTCAATCGTATGGGTTCCGAGATTTCATTAAGAAAGCATATTTGCATTCCTTTACATTTTTTAGCATTGAGTTTCATCCAGTTGCGAAAGCTCCAGCCGGGCGACAATGGCATCGAGACCGGATTGGGTAGTCGAATTACTAGTTCTTGCAAGCCCTTCCGACAAAGAGACATCGTCGACGTACTTCCAAATGCATGATTCAGGTGCAGTGGCATTCAAATTGTTATGGAGGATTATGGAGCAGACCTTGGAATGAAACACTGGGCGAAATCTGCTTTTCGTAGACTTCGAAAAAGATTTTGATTCTTTGGATCGGGAGGTGCTATGGATGATCTTGCGGATCTGCGGGATCCCTGAGAAAATCGTGAGGATGATCCAACAGGGGTGCTTGCTCAGCCCTCTTATCTTCCTTGCGGCGCTGGACTGGGTTTCTCGTCAAGCCCTTGGAGATAATGAGACAGGGATCCAATTAACTTACCTTGCTGCGGAAGTTACAGGACTTGGCCTTTGCGGACGACATAGTTTTGCTGAGCCAGAAGATCGCCCACATGCGACAGAAGTTTGAGGCACTGCAAAAACAAGCTGCCACAGTCGGGCTCAAGGTAAATGCAGCCAAAACCAAAGGCATGAGGATTCGGTCCCTGGCAAACACGGGTACCATCAGCTGTGCAGGAGAGAGCCTGGAGCGGGTAACAGCCTTCAGATACCTTGGCAGCCTTATCACCACCACTGGCGGTACAGAGGAAGACGTTGAGGCCAGATGCAGGAAGGCACAAGCTGCTTTCTCCGTTTTAAGACACCAATATGGAGATCGAAGTTAATCTCTCTGTGAACAAAGATAAGGATCTTTGATTCCAACGTGAAGTCGGTTCCGCCTTATGCATCTGAGACCTGAAGACTAACAAAGAAGATCATTCCCCAACCCCGGACTTTCACCAATCGTAGGCTCCGGTACATCATAGGGGTGTGGTGGCCAAGGAAGATCTCCAATGAGGAGTTGTGGCAGCGCATCAAGCAGGAGAGGATTAAGGTTACCATACGGAGACGAAAATGGAGATGGATTGGCCACACTCTGAAGAAACCTGTCACCAACATCACCCTCCTGTCCCTTAAGTCGAACCCTCAGGAGGCTAGGAGGAAAGGCAGAGGAGGAGAACCATACAGCAGGAGCATGGAATCAAGTGAAACGGACTGCACAAAACCGGGTCCGATGGAAAAGCTGCAGTGGAGTCCTTATGCTCCCGACTGAGCGAGGAGGACTAAACTAAACTAAACTAACTAATCAGAAATTGCATCAGGTAGTTTTACACGTTGTCGGCGATTTGTCAGGAAGTTATGCTGGCGGGAGCAAAGGCTCCCAAGCCTTTCTTCGGAGGGCTTTCTAATGTGAATGAGAACGAATTTTGTAATATATATATTTAAAATAGTTTTAAGCTTATATTAGTTTTACCAATTTTTTATAGAGTACATCACTATAATTTTATATATTTTTTATATTGTAAAAGCGCAATTCAGCTTTACAGCTGCAAGTTTTTTACTACAATAAAGTATCTATCTATCTATCTATCTATCTATCTATCTATCTATCTATCTATCTATCTATCTATCTATCTATCTATCTATCTATCAGAAAGGTCGATGGTTAGAGGTCAGA
>OX421448.1:4952200-4962200 GCA_949126865.1 Montipora capitata | reverse complement strand
CAAGCTTGTCTGGAAACAGTTTGCTTGAAAGTATTTGTCGCGTTAACTGGGTTACTAGCCAAATTGTCTTCTCCGTGAGCCATTTCTAAAGCGATGTGATTTCCATTGACCCCTGGGTCGGCCTCGGCTGTATGTGCAACACGGTTTTCCTTCCGAAAACACCAGAAGAAAACAATTTTACAACAAGTGCACAAATGGCGGAGCTCATTGCGATAGTTAGAGCTCTGGCAGGCGTATAAAATTGGATTCCAAAATGAATTTGAAGTAAGCAAAAATCGAGATATTCTATGAAGAAAGTACAATTTGTCATAGTTGGTTTGCACGATGCTTGCGTCCGCAAAGACTAGGAACATAAAAAATACTGCGAATGGCAAAGAGCAAAGAGCAAACGCTATGCTTAGCCACACAAGAAGACGAGCCAGTTGTTTTTTTTCCCGCCTTTCAGCTTCTGTGATAGTAGATGCCGAGCAGATTGTTTTTGTGAAGTACAAACCTCGAACAATTCCAATGTAACAAAATAAAACCACGAGAGAGCTTATGAAACAAAAGCAGATGCAAGTAAAAATAATAAAGGGCTTTTGAAAAGTGTACTCCTGTAAAGTCCATGGACGTTTGCACGGGTACCTGGAGGATGCACTGATGTTAAAAGTATTGGCTTTAATATCAGGGATGCAAGATACTACGGCAACAATCCAAAGGATAGCAACAACATATCCAACGGATGTCTTGGACATTCTTAATGTGGTATGAAAAGGTTTAACAAGTGCCAAATATCTTTCCACTGCAATTGTGCAAACCGTGAGAATTGATGCATTGATGGAGATTGGTACAATAGCATTTCCCGCAAACAGCTTGCAGATCAAATCTCCTGTGAATCCCTGAAGACGAACCGATGTGAGAGCAAAGTCATATAATCCAGGACAGAGTAAGAGAGTCACTAAATCAGCAACAGCCAAGTTCATCAGGAGATAGTTGGTTGTTGTGTGCATTGATGGTGTTTTGCGAACAATGATGATCACCAGGCAGTTTCCAGTGACGCCAAAGATAATAATAAACGAGTACAACGACGCAAAAAGTATATCCTGAGTTGAGATGAACTCATTAAGAGATGGCCTTGTAGTATTATTCTTCATTTTCTCGTCGTCAAACGCAACCGCCTTGAACAAGTCACGTTGAGGTTTTCAAAATATAATGTATACACCGAAATCCTATTTGAAAGCAGATCTTGTTGAGGCCTGGGCTTTGATGCTGCAAAAGAGGATTTATCAAAGTTTTAGTACATTTATTTGATATGCAATGACTTTCGTATAAAGTGTAAGATTAGTTTAATGTCAACGAGCCATTGAGATCTTGCGCGGAAATTAAGTTCTGTCACTCCAGATGAAAAATGAGAGTTAAGGCGATTCAGTTGATAGACCAAACTCAACTACGATTCGTATACTCAGTAATTATTAAGTAAAAGAATTGTTTCGATACTGATATAATAGACATCCACCATTACTTTCTTCTCAATATTAATCGCGCCTTAATGATGATTTTCCGGGATAACTTTTGTTTTCCTTCAACTGAGAGCACCTCTGCGTAATAAAGATGAAAGGTTTGTGCATCTAATAGCAAAACCTTCTATGTTTTTCAGTTTGATCCGTCGTAGTTCTATAAACTTCCAAGCGTACTTATCTTTTGGACAAATGAATGAAGGGGGTAGTTTCTAAAGAAACTGTGGTGCTGCATCGGTGGGGAAGTAATATCAACGGAGTTGATAATGTAAATTAGTATCACCTAACTAGTGGATTTTGATTGGCCATGCTACCAGAGGACTATTATTAATAGTCCTCGAGTAGCGAAAAGCGTTACGCTTTCCTCGTTTGATTCCCAAATAATTATTTCTTTAACTTGCATTTGCTAACTTTATCATTGCCTTTTCTTTCCGACTAGTTGGGTGATACTAAGACAATTAGACCCTTCGCCCTTAAGGGCAACGGGTCAATAGCCCATTCGGCTGCGCCTCATGGGCTATTGACCCGTAGCCCGCAAGGGCTACGGGTCTAATTGTTAACTGGCCATCGTACAGAGATTCTAAAAGCTGACGTTTCGATCGTTAGCCCTTCGTCAGAGCGAATGACGAAAGGCTAACGCTTGAAACGTCAGCTTTTAGAATCTCTGTACGGTGGCTAATTTACATGATCAACTCCGTTGATAAAACCAATTTTTTTGTATCTTAAGGTAACCAATCCATTAACAAAGAAGCTTCCATCATATATTTTGTCAGTTAAGAGACAATTTACCTAACTCATAAGGGATATTGATCTGTAGGTGCGATTTGGATCGTAGCTTTTCTTTTCTTTCCTGCTACGGTTTCTTTTGAATGCAATGGCTTGAAAGTCTTTTATTATCTAGATTTCACTGTCGCCTTGTGACATCTTTTTCATCGTGGATGTCCAGTGACAGCTTTCCGCTAACTTCGGACCGGATTAGTTCAGTCAAAACTCAATCTCATCTCTCCATCTTCTTGTGGAGGACATGCAAAACGGAAACAGCTTTGACGTTGGTATAACTATGAGTTCGTCAGCGGCACTGATAAATACTATGGAGTTTTTACTTATGCAGGCCGATTTAAAAGGCCGCTCCCACGGTGGAAGTTTTATTCTCTCAGTATTGAACGGTCAAGGCTTTCCACGGTGTCTCGCTCTTATTTGTTCACTGAATTCGATTGACGTTCAAACACAGCTATTTATGTCCCATATATGGCAACTTACAGACAGTTGTAGTTCCCTACAAATTGACAAAATTTCCTGAATCGATTCTAAGCGTAGTATCTTTTTCACTGTATAAATTCGTTCACACTTTTTTTTACGTTTAATGGAAAAAGTGGAAAGAGAGTATCAGTCAGGGAAGAACGTTGCAAATAAAGCTCACACATAATAATTCATGAAGTTTGAAATCAATTTGTGTCACGAAACATTGGCAATGACCACCTGAGCTACAGCTTTAAAATTCATTTTAAAATCGTCAGGATTCACCAGAAAAACTTGGGAAACATCTTGAATCTTCAATAGCATTGCTTTCATGTTAACATATTCATAAGCATTCTGTTTTGAGTGCCGTTTACTCGGACTTGGACGGACTTACCTTGGAGAGAGTCAAAATTTGTTGCCTGAAGCGTTGACTGGTAGTCACATTGTCTCGTATCTCCCCATGCCTTAATAAATAAGAATGAATAGATGCCCCCTGTAGGGGTGTAAGGGAATGGAGAATTTATCTCTTCTAAACTTCATCAAAATTATTTAAATCAAGAGAAAACTAATTTCTTTTGTGTTTATACAGTTAATACACAAATGTCTCCGAGCAGGTGACGATTTCCCCGCCTCGCATCTCGATGACAAAACTGAGTATCAGTTGACAATAGCAAACGGAGCTTCTTTTAGCTAAGGTAATCCATCCTAATTTGTAAAAAAATAGATGCTTCTTATCTGCTTGGGTAACTTTTCTTTCTGAGTAGACTTAAAGAACAATATTTTGAAATACTGATAAAGTACGTAATTAGTTTCGTCAGTATTCAGATTGTTATTGTGGTTTTCCATTAGTTTATCTGAAGCGTCTATTAGCCTACTGTAGGCTTGATTACCAGCCGCTGCTTCGGGGAATAAGCCAGCGCTCACACCCGAGTGAGTGGGAATGGAGCCTTGCAAATGATTGTCTTTAAGTCGCAGTCAAGTATTTGGGAAACCGTAAAGGAAATGTTATAATTACATGGATGGCTGGGCCCGGCTGTTTAAAAGCCGATTAAATGAATTCGAATCCAGGATTAGCGTAAACTTTTCATGTTTTGAACTTTTTGAGAAAATTTCTTTGGCTTATTTTTGTTTTTCAAAATTGATTTCTTTTAATCTAAAGTTTTGTCGAATATCAGCTTTGAACAGTATTTGGGAGTAGAGAATAAACTCCTTGGTTATTTTTTAATCTGGGATTAGGGTTAATCGGCTATTCAACGGCTTTAAAGGAGCTAAGACGTTGAGACAGCGTGGCCCAGTGGTTAGGGCGCTTGCCTTAAAATCCGGTGATCCGGGGTTCAAGACCCCCTCTGACCACTCGTTGAATTTGTTCCTGGTAGTCCCTGGTTCAACTTCTTCCCAGCTGCACTTGTAAATAGCAAACTGGTTTGCCTCCGGCCAGTTGAGATTCTTAACAGTTGTTGTTTAGTTCATTTTGTGTTTGTCCCTGAAACACCTACTAGATGAAAATACCAACTTGAATGACAACGTTGATCACTATAGTAAAAGTTTACTTGATGCTCTAGATAAACATGCACCGCCCAAATCCATGTCATCACGCTCCGTCCATGTGCTCCATGGTATACACCCGAGATCGATGAGGCAAAGAAAAAGTGAAGGAAATTGGAACGTCGATGGAGATCATCTCCCTTAACTTTTGACCACGAACTTTATGTCATGCAATGCAATGCTGTAAAAGAGCTTATTTTTGATTCAAAGATGATTTACTACTCTACTTTGATTGAAGAACAAAAGTGTGATCCTAAAAAGCTCTTTTCCAACGTTATTAAACTCATGAATCGTCAAGCTCCTAAGCAATTGCTTACTGCAGATGATGATGAACACCTAGCTAATAAATTTGCTGACTTTTTCCATGCTAAAATCTCGATGATCTCTAAAGATCTTGATCAGATGAAAGCAACCACCACGAATGATTATTCTGAGACCAGTCAGACTGATTGTCAGTCCCAGTTATCCAATTTCCAATTAGTTAGCTGTGAAGAATTAGCTAGCCTCATTAAAGGTTCATCACTTAAATCGTGTCAACTTGACTCAGTTCCAGCTTTGGTTTTGCGACAGTGCTATGATATTCTTCTTCCAGTCATAACAAGGATTTTTAATCTGATTATACCGTTATTGAAGAAATCTACTGCTGATCGCGAAATACTTTCCAACTATAGGCCCATATCAAATCTGCCATTTATATCAAAGTGCTGCGAAAAAGCTGTTGCTCTTCAGTTAAATCAACATCTACATGACAACTGTCTACATGAAGTCTTTCAGTCAGCCTATAAACCGTGCCATAGTACTGAATCTGCCCTAATCAGGGTACACAACGATATTCTCACTGAAATTGACAATGATAATTGTGTTATGCTGCTTTTCTTAGATCTTTCTGCAGCGTTTGATACTGTGAACCATCAAGTTTTATTTTCAAGATTATCAGATCGTTTTGGAATTAAAGGAACTGCTTTGTCATGGTTTGAGTCTTATCTTCAGGGGCGTACGCAGTTTGTATGCATTAACAACTCAAGATCTTCCTGTCGTGACGTGATGTTTGGAGTCCCTCAAGGTTCCACTCTTGGACCGTTTCTGTACCTGTTGTACACTGCTCCACTTGGTGATATACTACGAGAGTATGGTGTACGTTTTCAAATGTACGCTGATGACACTCAGTTGTACATGTCATTTAAGTCATCTATTACTAGTGATATTGAACGCTCCCGTTCTATTCTGGAGTCATGCGTATGTGCCATTGAACGATGGATGCTTCATAATAACCTTAAACTCAACAGTGACAAGACTGAACTACTCATTCTTCACGCTAATCATAGGCCTGCCCTTCCTCTCGATTCCATGAATATAGGCGATCTTGTTATCTCGTCGTCTAAATCTTACATGAACATTGGCTTCACATTTGATAATCACATGAACTTTGGTGAACATATTAAGAACATCTGTAGAGTAGCTTTTTATCATATTAGGGACATTGCTAAGATTAGAAAAATGTTGAGTTACGATACTGCTAAAACTTTAATGCATGCATTTGTTACTTCTCGAATTGATTCATGTAATGCACTTTTGTTTGGTTTGCCTAACTTTCTTATTCAGCGTTTGCAATATGTTTTAAACTCTGCTGCTCGAGGTATAGCTCGTTCTCGGAAATTTGATCATATCTCACCGTTACTGATAGAATTACATTGGTTACCAGTAGAGCAGAGGATAATATTTAAGATGTTATTATTTACGTTTAAAGTAGTTAATGGTTTAGCACCTAGTTATTTAAGTGAATTATTAGAAGCCTATGTTCCAAGGAGTATGTTAAGATCGTCTACGCAATTGCTCCTGCATGAGCCCAAATTTAATCTCAAGAGGTATGGCTCACGTGCCTTCTTTGTTTGTGCACCTCGATTATGGAATAGTCTTCCTTTAGAAATTAGGTGTGATTCTATTGACACTTTTAAGAAGAAACTTAAGACACATCTTTTTAAGAGCTCATACATATTTTTGTTAGCTATGAGTACATATTTAAATATTACTAATTATTGATTTTTATTATTTTATATTTTGTATTATCTTATTCTTTTATTTGTATATTAGTATAAATTGGAAATTATTATTACTATTATTATTTTTGGAACTTGTAAAGCGCTCTTGGACATTGTAATGTAATCAGCGCTATTATGTATTATTATTATTATTATTATTATTATTATTATTATTATTATTATTATTATTATTATTATTATTATTATTATCATTATTATTATTGTTATTATTATTATTATTATTATCATCATTGGCCCTGAAAAGCCCCCATGGGAAGCTGTCAATTAAGTAATATCGTTTATCTTGGTCCTGAATGGAAAATCGATTGGTCTGCGGGCTCTACAAAGACATGCACTTCAAATTTGAAAATGCAACTGTCGGTGTCTTAAGGTGTAAAGCGCCCGTGGGAAGATAAACGACGAAGGATGCAGCGGATGGCATAAGTTATACCATACGCAGTATCCTTGTTGAAAGTACAGTGTAATTATGGGATTACTACTACGCTTTGTGACTGGCGTGAAAATTTCGAGCCAATTTTTCAGCCACTAAGAATAATAGAGACGTACATTTTCCCGCGAATTTAGCGCACACGTTTCTTAAAAATTGCCTCAGATTCTGATCGGCTCTTCTCGAGTGAGATGAAGGTGTCCTTTGGGTTAGCCGTTGGCAGTACAAAGGACCAAAATTTAGCCGCTAGGCGCAAAAAATTAGACATAAGCTTCTTTTGATAAAACTGCCATGTTGCTGCCGGAAACAAGTACTGATTTTCCCCAACTCCATACGATTGCGTGGAATAATTCTAAATTATCACCACAAACCGGGGGTCTATTTTGGCTTTGTTTGGAAGCTTGGCACATCGCTTCCGCCCACTCTCCTTTTAACCTTGATGATAACTGGCTTTAACATCACAGCGATTTATTTTACACAACGAAGGACTGTAATCAGAGGAGCAGGAATGTCTAAACGTTCTTTTGTGGAACGCACCTCTGTAAATTGCTATTATTCATTAATTTGAAGAACGCTTTGAATATGTAAGAGCTACCTGGTTCACAGCCCAATCCGACTTCATTATCAGTCAATGAATGTTATCATTACCTACTAAGATGGAAAACTTGTGAAAGTGTTGAAATTCTTTAACAACAGTTCAATATATGATTCATTTCATGTATCATTTTATCGTTGATTCATTCATCACGGGAACATTAGAAAGCACAAATGACCAGCTCCCATCATCAGTGGCTCCATAGCTACGTTGGTAAGAGATTCGCACCGATATCGCGAGGTCACGGATTCAAACCCCATTGAAGTCCTGAATTTTTCAGACTGTCACAGCGGAATTTTTGGTCGAATGCTAAGCGCTCTGCGTCATCCTTGTCACGTAAAAACTTTCAAGCCACCCTGTTATTCTCAAGATGTCGGCATTCCCATTGCGGAACAAGACAGGGTAGACTTCCATATACCGGACTAAAATGGCGGAGGACAAAAGAATCATTGTTATTCCGATTTAACCTTCCTAATTAGGTATTGTTATATTCGCTTTCATCTTTTGTTTTACGCATATTAATTATTTCGGATCCGGTATATAAAAGACCAGCAACAAAGCCACCTTGCAAAGAAACACAACGAGATGTAAAAATTCTGCCAGTCCTTTTAGAATCTAAGAATGAAATTAGAAACGTTGAAGACATTCCAGCAATGGAGTTGAACAGATACTCGTTTGAGTTTTCACTGTATCGTCTTATCTCAATTATAGAAAAGATCATGACAGACCTGCTCTGACTTCCCTACGTGTCTTTGCGGTTGCGGCGTTTTAATATTTGCCTTACAAAGTTTAATTTGCTCTAACGAGTATGTCTTTAAGTTATTTCCCTCTTCTGTATGATATGATAGGAAGCGTTTTGTAAATGTTCTTCAGCATTGAGATAGTGAGATGGTATAGGAGGGTTATTATTGTGGAAATTCTCATATGCACTGCATACTGTTTGAATTCCCTCCTCTTGTGGGATGTTCGTGTACAAGCTTGTGGCATCCACAGATACCAAAATAGTATCCTGTGTGATTATTATCTCCTTAACGAAATTTATGAAATCAGTTGTGTCTTTGATGTACGATTTTTGTCGCATGGCAACTGATAGGCTGTAATAAATGATCCACAAATGATGATATTCTTTCGGTTGGCCCATGGCAACCTGAGATAATCGCTCTTCTGACCGGTTTTGGTTTGTGGATTTTAGTTAAGGTGTAGAAGATAGGTGTTCTTGGTAGGTTGGGAGTTTGTGAAATCCTTTTTTTTGTCATGTCATTGTGGAACTGAAAAATAATTTACTGCTATACGTTCCTTGCGTGATAAATTGTATTTTGGCTTTTGCATGGTTTTCTCAGCAAGTCTAACTTTGACGTTTTCCACGTAGCTTTCAAGGGCAACAGAAGGTTGTACTGGTGGAATCCAGCTCGATTTTACATGGAATGGGTGTTTTCCCCTGTGGTTTCCATGAACTATGTATTGGCGACGCATTCGTCTCGCAAACTGTTCGAAATCAGCCAACAAATGTCGTTTGAGTTCATTTTCATTAGTTACGGGTGTTGGGATAAATCGAAGCCCTTTCGACAGTACGCTTACTTGGCTGTCAGTCAATCTGTGATCTGAGAGATATTTAAGAAATTTCTCGTTTGTCTCCCTTTCTTTGTTATAGCTTTTTTGTTTGGCGGTTTTTCTTCGCCTTATGCGTTTGCCATTTTTTGACAGTCTTGCAACTGATCTCGTACTTGTGGTTTTTGTAGTTGTTTGTTCAGAGATCACACTGTTGTAGCTTTCAACATTTTTATTGTTGTTTAGCAAGTGTGTACATAACATCTCTTTTTTATCAAAAAGTTGCTTTTCTAGGTTGTTTATCCAATTTACATCATTATTGACATTGTTTTCGTTCTCCGAGGGCGATTGTGACCCAGTTCGAGAAGAAACAAATGTCTTATTTCGGTGTTTGGCATAATTTGCCCTTTCTCACTTTTTCGCGTGACTCTCGAGTCTGCGTTGATGGAAGCGCAACCGGGCTTCCACAAATTGTTTTTCGGCAAATTGTTTTATGGCGCCTATCTCTTTTTGAAACATGTCATCGGGCGTTATGTTTGCCCGCGCTTTATACTGAAGTGACTTAGAACAAGTATTTTGTTCTAAATGTTTGTTGAGTTTGAGGGTATATTCCTCAGTTTTTCGTCTCTTGAATTCAATGGCGCTAATTATTTCCTCTCCTTTTCTTTTAGAGATTTGCCGTAAGTTAGTATCTTTTGGCGAGCTTTGCTTTGAAGGATTTTTCCTTTCGTTTCTATGTGTGGTTGTTGCAGTAAGTTCAGCTTGTGTTTTTAATTCCATGCACCTGTGCGAGGGCTGTTTATATCGAACAGCGTTGACTTACGGCAAAAAGGATTTTAATTCAAGTTGCAGACGATTTTTGGATTAGCCAATGGGATTTCAGTATTTTAAAAAAATTGATTGGTTGCGAGCGAATAAGCATTTTCTCTTTTTACTGAAGAGTGTTTTTACCTCGATATTCGTAACTCTTGAAACAACAAGGCTGACGATACCCAAAAAAGGTTTACCTTGCAATTTGGAAGGAAAAAAATTGATGACAAAATGGCATCGGCCACTTTGAGTTTAGTACGTCATTTCAAGAGCATTTTAG
>OX421448.1:4939700-4947200 GCA_949126865.1 Montipora capitata | reverse complement strand
TCCAAAGGCCAATGGCATCGAGACTGGATTAGATAGTCGAATTACTATTTCATGCAAGCCCTTCCGACAAAGAGACATCTTCAACGTACTTCAAAATGCATGATTCAGGTGTAGTGGCATTCAAATTGTTAACCATTAACCATTTGGGGTGCAGGGATGGCGTAGTGGTAAGAGCACTCGTCTCCCACCAATATGACCCGGGCTCGATTTCCTGACTCGGCGTCATATTTGGATTGAGTTTGTTGGTTCTTTACTCTGCACCGAGAGGTTTTCCCCGGGTACTCCGGTTTCCCCTCTCAAGATCAAAAACCAACATTTCACTTGATTTGTGTTAGTTGTTAATTTCAATTTACAGTGTCCCCAATTAGTGCTTCAGCGCTAGAACGTCTAGACACCTAAATAAAGTCCCTTGCTTCCTTCCTACAAGGAACAAATGGGGAACACCGGCTATTATCGGGAGCCAATTAGATGTTGCATCAGTTAGATTTACACGTTGTGCGCGATTTGTCAGGAAAGTTATGATCCATGTTATTAGGGATCTGCGGACTCAATCACAGGCGCTCCAAGCTCAGTGTGGGCATGGCCGACAAAAATATAAGGATTTGTATGAGAATCCCGATAAAAAGCTTAAGAAGATAATTATATGAAAAAGATCTCAATTACAAAGCCTACTGGCTTATTGCCATCGTGGATAGCTTCCTTCCCGTATGGTTATTTTCCAGATCCGACGCGATTTGAGCCATTTTACAATTTCGTGGTTGTCAACGGTTATAATAAAATCCCAAGGCTGTAGATTAAATTCTCAGGTGCCACCAATTTGAGTCAAATATTCCTGGATAAAATATTCCCACTGTCACAATTATGCAAATAAACTTTGCACATAAAATGCAAATAAAATTTGTTCCCGTAGTTTATCAAGCTCTTCTTTTTTAATTCCCCTGGGTCTCCCGACGCGAGTGTTTTCTCTCAGATGCTGATAAATTAAATTTCAATGGCTACAGTAAGTCCAGCCACAAAATATTCGTAGCACAATATCCTACGTGAATAAAGTGTAATATTCCTGCACTATTGAACCAAACTGAATCAACTGTGACTCATTTAACGACTTCATACGGCATATACCAGGGTGTGTCTCATGCAACTCTTCCATCACTCTTTCTCTTGCTTTTACGGGTACTACACGCGATTTCCCCATAGACGACACCCATCTTGAATACTTAATTCTTCTTTCCTGCTGAAATATGGTTTGAGTGCTTCATCTGTGTTGCTGGAAGGCCAAACATACTGTACAAACGTCATTACTTGAGAAAGTGTGGAATCAGATCTGGTTCCTGCTTGGATCCCTTTGACGCCTACTGGTGTAGAATTGAGAAGCTCTATTGTCCACATAGTTTCTGCTGGCACCGGCGTCATCCGGGGCGTAACTGGCAATGGCAGTCTACTGAGGGCATCAGCATTGCAGTGTTCCTTATCCGCTTTGTACTTGATGGTGTAATTGTATGCAGCTAGTGTCAACGCCCAACGTTGGATTCGGGCAGCTGCCATGGTAGGTATAGCCTTCTTCTCATTAAACAAGGACTCAAGAGGCTTGTGGTCAGTCTCTAATGCGAAATGTCTACCATACAAGTATTGACGAACTTCTTAACACCAAAAATAACTGCGAGCGCCTCACTCTCTAGATCAGAGTAATTCCTCTCTGCCTTTGTTAAGGTTCTAGATGCAAACAAAATTGGATGCTCTGAACCATCTTCCATCTTGTGTGAAAGAACCGCTCCGAAACCACATTGGGAAGCATTGCATGCCAAGGTCAGTTCCTTTTTGTCATCATAGTGAACCAATAGTTTTGAAGACTTGAGAAATGACTTAGACTGTTCAAAGGCTTGCTGCTGTTCTTTTCCCCAATGCCAACTGCTCTTACTGTTGAGTAATTTGTGTAGTGGGGCCAACACGCTTGAAAAATTTGGCAGGAATTTCTGGTAATAATTGATCATAAGATAAGACTTGAGATTCCATGAACACGCACTTCCCTTTCTTTAATCGCAATCCAGCTTCCGCAAGACGTTTCAAGATTTCCTCCAGGTTTCTTAAATGAGCATCGTCATTGGCACCGGACACCAAGATGTCATCTACACGGACAATCACGTAAGGAACATTCTGCAAGAGATTTTCCATGTTGTGTTGGAAGATACCAGGAGCAGACGAGACTCCATAGGGAAGGCGATTATGTTGAAAGAGCCCTTTGTGTGTGTTGATGGTGGTGTACTGTTTGGACTCAGCTTCCAGCTGTAGCTGTTGATAGGCTTGACTCATGTCCAGTTTTGTAAATTTCTCTCCACCACCTAGGGTAGCTAGGGATGGGGTAATTATCCACCTTTGAAACTTGATTGGCAGTTGTCTTATAATCACCACAGATGCGGATGGAGTTGTCTGGTTTCAGGATTGGCACAAAAGGGGCTGTCCATTCCGAGAATTGCACAGGTTCTATTGTTCCCTCTTCCTGTAATCTCTTGAGTTCTTCTTCAATCTTCCCTTTCATGGCATATGCCACTGGCCGTGCTTTGCAGAATTTTGGCACTGCATCTGTTTCCACATGAATCTTGGCCTTTGGTCATGTGAAAGTTCCTAAGCCCTCTTCAAACACGTCTGAGTACTGAGTGATCAATGTCTTAAGTTTGGATTCTGCTCGATTTCCATCAGCCTCCATTTTGAATAATGTCCTCCAGTCGAGCTTCACATCTTTCAACCAATCTCTTCCTAACAAGTTCGGTCCAGACCCCTCCACGAACAATGTTGACAGCTTCTTTTCCTGTCCTTCGTAAAAAACAGCAACGTCCACAGTTTCCATAATTTTATTATTAACCGATTCACCAGTGTATGTTCGCAGCTTTACTTGAGTCGGTTTCATTTCGAGTTTCTTCTGTGCTGAGTTTCCTTGGCTAATTTTCTTGAACGTTTCTTCGCTAATAATCGTAGCGGCCGCTCCAGCATCGACCTCCATGCTCGTGGTTGTCGTTCTGTGTACTCTATCCATCTGTCGTTTTCCTGGAATTCCTCCACTTTACCCATTAAAGCCATCCCATCCTCGTCGCCAAAATATAATATTCCCGCACTATTGAACTAAACTGAATCAACTGTGACTCATTTAAACAATGCTCCATCAAAAGCACATGGTCTGCAAAACGTTCACTCGTAAAACTACTGGAGGAGCGGTTACATTGCTGACACAAACAAGACTATTCTACACAACGTTTATTTGCATGTCAATATATATATTCCTTGAAGGCTTGAGTCAATGCAGTCACGTCGGGAGACCCGGGGAATAAAAAAAATGCGCTTGATAAACTTTGGGAACAAATTTTATTTGCTTAATTAATGTTAATTCCTTGAAGGCTTGATAAATACAGTTACGATCGCGAACAGCCTATTATCATATGGCCAGTACGGCCCCGCGCGCGCTTTTATTGCAAAGCTATTGGGAAAATCCCCGTATGAGGGCTGTATGCATTAGCGCGAGCAGGGCCAGAAAAAGCCGTACGGCCCTACTATACTAGCTTTTAGCATCCAAGAAATTTACAGCCAGAAAAGCAAATGCAAAAAATTAGATATCATATTAGAAATTCATCTTCTGAGTTCTCATAAATAGTGTAAAGAGCCCATATGATAAAATGCTTATTGACTGAGTTTGGGTCGGGCCGGACAGAAAAATATTTGGCCCGAGGTCATGGCGCCAGGGCCTCGCTGCGCTCGGTCCGTACGCCATGACCTCGGGCCAAATATTTTCCAGTCCGGTCCTCCCACTCAGTCAATAAGTACGTACTACGTACAAAATCCTATTAAGTAATAAAAGTGGCATGAATGCGAAAAAGTTTGTTTACTACTTCTTTCATTCTCGCATCTTTCAATGATTTCCGGCTTCTCGAATGTGTTTGAACTTTGTCAACACGAAGGAGGCGTGACTGTGATTGGACGACTGAGTCAATGCAGTCATGCCAGTAGACCCAGGGGAATAAAGAAATTTTGCGGTTGACAAACTACGGTCCGCCACCCCGGTAAGGGTCAGTTTGTTATTAACGGTCGAAGCCGTGGCCACTTTCGTGCTAAAGCCCGCCTTGGAACGCTGTTTTGTTGCAATAAAATTATTATTCACCACCTGACGTTGCTCGCAGGACTGTTATTGCGTCGATAGTGGGTTGAAATGAAAGTTCAATCTTTATCAATTGATTCTAATGTGAAATTGTGACCGTGGGAATATTTATCCAGGAATATTTGACTCAAATTGGTGGCACCTGAGAATTTACTCTCCAGCCTTGGGATTTTATTTTAACCGTTGACAACCACGAAATTGAGAAGTCAAATTTGCTCAAATCGCGTCGGATCTGGAAAATAACCACACAGGAAGGAAGCTATCCACGATGGCAATAAAGTTAGGCTTTTTTTCGAGATTTTTTTCATATAATTGTCTACTTAAGCTTTTCATCGGGATTCTCATACAATTGTTATATTTTTGATGAAATTGTATATGAAATGAATCATATATGAACTGCGGATATGAAATCAAGTGAAGCTATGATCTTCGCAGTTATGAACGCAATTTTTACAATTGCGTAGAGAAGCCTGAAAATTTTCATGTCCGCAGTTCATATATGATTCATTTCATATACAATTTCGTCATTGATTCATTCCTCACGGTACCATTAGAACCCACAAATGACCAGCTCCCAACGTTAGTTGGCAATTGTCAAAATTGCGTTCATAACTGCGAAAATCATAGCTTCACTTGTTACATTTTTGTCGGCCATGCTCACACTGAGCTTGGGGCGCCTGTGCTCACACTGAGCTTGGGGCGCCTGAGATCCAAACTGATTTGTTTCGATTTTATCCCTTACATCCTCTATTAACCAGGTGACCACAAAATCTTCAAAAACCTTGGACAGAGAAGCAGTCAGAAAAATATTACTGTTATTATTATTATTATTTATTTATGATCTTTTTAGTCACCTAACTGCACAGTGCTTTTAATCATTTTAAGAGCGCTTTTAAAAGCGCTGAAGCATGTTAATAAATTATTATTATTATTATTATTATTGTTATTATTATTATTATTATTATTATTATTATTATTATTATTATTACATTTTATATTCCCATGGTCATTAAGGTGATTCCTTAGTAATAGAAGTTGTCGTAAGATCTTCTTAAAATTGTTCTCTACATTATGGTGACTAGAAATGTAAAATTTAAAAAAAGAGGTCCCCAACCTTGTTTGGGAGATATAAGTTGCTCAAGTTACTCATTTAATCATTGCGACGTCATCTATCAAGGACAATTTTGTTCCACCGGTTCACGCTACGTTTCGCAGGAACAGGAAGCACAGCTTTGACGTAATTCTTGAAATAACAAAACAGGTGTACTGTAATGTTCAAAAGGACTAACTTGATTTTTGTTTTATGGCACAGGCACACATCATGAAAAGGCACTGACTACAAATATTCCTCAGGTGATCTCGAGGAGACAATTTTGTGTCCTCGAGTGATGGTTACGAATACCTTTTTCCCTGCCTGAGGCTGTATTTTTTTTTTTCTGACGTAAATTTTTTACATTTTTTATAGCACAAAGAGAAAGAGTAAGAGAAAAAAATTATGCCAAAAAAAGATAGGTCACCAATCTCGTTTAGGACAAAACAGTAACGAAACGGAGCTAGACCCTTCGACAATACGTCTCCTCACTTTCACTTTCACTCTCACTTTCACTCTCGGACTGAAATGACACTTTAGCATCAGCAAGGCTATCAATATTAACACATGGCAACGAGTCTTTATGGTTAAAATTGAACGTTGTGTTGTTTAGAAATCTCCCTTGAGACTTGTGAGACAAAGAAAACGGAACTGAGCCGTGAAATTTGACCATGCAGCCTCTTGGCCATCCCTGAATACGAACGTGGCCTACGCTTTGTTTTGCGCAGAACAGGATGTACAAGCACATACACAATTTTCAGGCCAACATACAAGCTTGTCTGGAACCACTTTGCTTGAAAGTAGTTATCGCATTAACTGGGTTACTAGCCAAATTGTCTTCTCCGTGAGCCATTTCTAAATTTCCACCGACCCCTGGGTCGGCCTCGGCTGTGTGTGCAACATGGTTTTCCTTCCGAAAACACCAGAGAAAAACAATTTCACAACAAGTGCAAAAATGGCGGAGCCCATTGCGGTAGTTAGAGCTCTGGCAGGCGTATAAAATTGGATTCCAAAATGAATTTGAAATAAGCAAAAATCGAGATATTCTATGAAGAAAGTACAATTTTTCATTGTTGTTTTGCACGATGCTTGTGTCCGCAAAAACTAGGAACGTAAAAAATACTGCAAATGGCAAAGAGCAAAGAGCAAACGCAATGCTTAGCCACACAAGAAGACGAGCCAGTTGTTTCTTTTCCCGCCTTTCAGCTTCTGTGATAGTAGATGCCGAGCAGATTGTTTTTGTGAAGTACAAACCTCGAACAATTCCAATGTAACAAAATAAAACCACGAGAGAGCTTACGAAACCAAAACAGATGCAAGTAAATATAATAAAGGGCTTCTGAAAAGTGTACTCCTGTAAAGTCCACGGGCGTTTGCACGGGTACCTGGAGGATGCACTGATGTTAAAAGTATTGGCTTTAATATCAGGGATGCAAGATACTACGGCAACAATCCAAAGGATAGCAACAACATATCCAACGGATGTCTTGGACATTCTCAATGTGGTATGAAAAGGTTTAACAAGTGCCAAATATCTTTCTACTGCAATTGTGCAAACCGTGAGAACTGATGCGTTGATGGAGATTGGTACAATAGCATTTCCGGCAAACAGCTTGCAGATCAAATCTCCTCTGAGTCCCTGAAGACGAACCGATGTGAGAGCAAAGTCATATAATCCAGGACAGAGTAAGAGAGTCAATAAATCATCAACAGCCAAGTTCATCAAGAGATAGTTGGTTGTAGTGTGCATTGATGGTGTTTTGCGAACAATGATAATCACCAGGCAGTTTCCAGTGACGCCAAAGATAATAATAAACGAGTACAACGAGGCAAAAACTATATCTTGAGTAGAGATGAACTCATTTAGTGATAGCCTTGTTGTATTATTCTTCATTTTTTCCTCGTCAAACGCACCTTCCTTGAACTAGTTCAGGTTTTCAAGGACATTGAAACCGTGTTTGGAATCACCGTCTTGTCGAGGCCTGGGCCTTGATGCTGCAAAAGAGGATTTATCAAACTTTTTGCTCATTTATTTGATATGCAGTGACGTTTGTATAAAGTGTATGATAAGTTTAATGTCAACGAGCCATTGAGATCAAGTTGCGCGGAAAGTTTTGTATTAAGTTCTGTCACTCCAGATGAAAAATGAGACTGAAGGCGATTCAGTTGATCGACCAAACTCAACTACGACTCGTAGACTCGGTTTTACTTAAGCAAAAGAATTGTTTCGATATTGATATGAAAGACATTACTTAATTCCTTCTCA
>OX421448.1:4919700-4929700 GCA_949126865.1 Montipora capitata | reverse complement strand
TGGTCTATATTCAAGGACAGAACGTATCAAGACAACGTAGACAGTGACTAGATCTTCAATCTCTACACCCCCTCGACTTAAAACACGGAATTTAGGGGAAGACGCTTTAGACGCCTTAATGACTATAGTATCGATATGTTTGTTCCATTTCAAGTTATTCTGAATCACTAGACTCAGTACTTTATGAGAAGCGATCCTCAATCGCATGGGTTCCGAGATTTCATTAAGAAAGCATATTTGCATTCCTTTACATTTTTTAGCATTAAGTTTCATCCAGTTGCTAGAGCTCCAAAGGCCAATGGCATCGAGACTGGATTAGATAGTAGAAGTACTATTTCATGCAAGCCCTTCCGACAAAGAGACATCTTCAACGTACTTCCAAATGCATGATTCAGGTGCAGTGGCATTCAAATTGTTAACCATTAACCATTTGGGGTGCAGGGATGGCGTAGTGGTAAGAGCACTCGTCTCCCACCAATGTGACCCGGGCTCGATTTCCTGACTCGGCATCATATTTGGATTGAGTTTGTTGGTTCTTTACTCTGCACCGAGAGGTTTTCCCCGGGTACTCCGGTTTCCCCTCTCCTCAAAAACCAACATTTCACTTGATTTGTGTTAATTGTTAATTTCAATTTACAGTGTCCCCAATTAGTGCTTCAGCGCTAGAACGTCTAGACACCTAAATAAAGTCCCTTGCTTCCTTCCTACAAGGAACAAATGGGGAACACCGGCTATTATCGGGAGCCAATTAGATGTTGCATCAGTTAGATTTACATGTTGTCGGCGATTTGTCAGGAAAGTTATGATCCATGTTATTAGGGATCTGCGGACTCAATCACAGGCGCTCCAAGCTCAGTGTGGGCATGGCCGACAAAAATATAAGGATTTGTATGAGAATCCCGATTAAAAGCTTAAGAAGATAATTATATGAAAAAGATCTCAATTAAAAAGCCTACTGGCTTATTGCCATCGTGGATAGCTTCCTTCCCGTATGGTTATTTTCCAGATCCGACGCGATTTGAGCCATTTTACAATTTCGTGGTTGTCAACGGTTATAATAAAATCCCAAGGCTGGAGACTAAATTCTCAGGTGCCACCAATTTGAGTCAAATATTCCTGGATAAAATATTCCCACTGTCACAATTATGCAAATACACTTTGCACATAAAATGCAAATAAAATTTGTTCCCGTAGTTTATCAAGCTCTTCTTTTTTAATTCCCCTGGGTCTCCCGACGCGAGTGTTTTCTCTCAGATGCTGATAAATTAAATTTCAATGGCTTCAGTAAGTCCAGCCACAAAATATTCGTAGCACAATATTCTACGTGAATAAAGGGTAATATTCCTGCACTATTGAACCAAACTGAATCAACTGTGACTCATTTAACGACTTCATACGGCATATACCAGGGTGTGTCTCATGCAACTCTTCCATCACTCTTTCTCTTGCTTTTACGGGTACTACACGCGATTTCCCCATAGAAGACACCCATCTTGAATACTTAATTCTTCTTTCCTGCTGAAATATGGTTTGAGTGCTTCATCTGTGTTGCTGGAAGGCTAAACATACCGTACAAACGTCATTACTTGAGAAAGTGTGGAATCAGATCTGGTTCCTGCTTGGATCCCTTTGACGCCTACTGGTGTATAATTGAGAACCTCTATTGTCCACACAGTTTCTGCTGGCACCGGCGTCATCCGGGGCGTAACTGGCAATGGCAGTCTACTGAGGGCATCAGCATTGCAGTGTTCCTTATCCAGTTTGTACTTGATGGTGTAATTGTATGCAGCTAGTGTCAACGCCCAACGTTGGATTCGAGCAGCTGCCATGGTAGGTCTAGCCTTCTTCTCATTAAACAAGGACTCAAGAGGCTTGTGGTCAGTCTCTAATGCGAAATGTCTACCATACAAGTATTGATGAACTTCTTAACGCCAAAAATAACTGCGAGCGCCTCACTCTCCAGATCAGAGTAATTCCTCTCTGCCTTTGTTAAGGTTCTAGATGCAAATGAAATTGGATGCTCTGAACCATCTTCCATCTTGTGTGAAAGAACCGCTCCCAAACCACATTGGGAAGCATTGCATGTTAAAGTCAGTTCCTTTTTGTCATCATAGTGGACCAATAGTTTTGAAGACTTGAGAAATGACTTAGACTGTTCAAAGGCTTGCTGCTGTTCTTTTCCCCAATGCCAACTGCTCTTACTGTTGAGTAATTTGTGTAGTGGGGCCAACACGCTTGACAAATTTGGCAGGAATTTCTGGTAATAATTGATCATGCCCAGATAAGACTTGAGATTCCATGAACACGCACTTCCCTTTCTTTAATCGCAATCCAGCTTCCGCAAGACGTTTCAAGATTTCCTCCAGGTTTCTTAAATGAGCATCGTCATTGGCACCGGACACCAAGATGTCATCTACACGGACAATCACGTAAGGAACATTCTGCAAGAGATTTTCCATGTTGCGTTGGAAGATACCAGGAGCAGACGAGACTCCATAGGGAAGGCGATTATGTTGAAAGAGCCCTTTGTGTGTGTTGATGGTGGTGTACTGTTTGAACTCAGCTTCCAGCTGTAGCTGTTGATAGGCTTGACTCATGTCCAGTTTTGTAAATTTCTCTCCACCACCTAGGGTAGCTAGGGATGGGGTAATTATCCACCTTTGAAACTTGATTGACAGTTGTCTTATAATCACCACAGATGCGGATGGAGTTGTCTGGTTTCAGGATTGGCACAAAAGGGGCTGTCCATTCCGAGAATTGCACAGGTTCTATTGTTCCCTCTTCCTGTAATCTCTTGAGTTCTTCTTCAATCTTCCCTTTCATGGCATATGCCACTGGCCGTGCTTTGCAGAATTTTGGCACTGCATCTGTTTCCACATGAATCTTGGCCTTTGGTCATGTGAAAGTTCCTAAGCCCTCTTCAAAGACGTCTGAGTACTGAGTGATCAATGTCTTAAGTTTGGATTCTGCTCGATTTCCATCAGCCTCCATTTTGAATAATGTCCTCCAGTCGAGCTTCACATCTTTCAACCAATCTCTTCCTAACAAGTTCGGTCCAGACCCCTCCACGAACAATGTTAACAGCTTCTTTTCCTGTCCTTCGTAAAAAACATCAACGTCCACAGTTTCCATAATTTTATTATTAACCGATTCACCAGTGTATGTTCGCAGCTTTACTTGAGTCGGTTTCATTTCGAGTTTCTTCTGTGCTGAGTTTCCTTGACTAATTTTCTTGAACGTTTCTTCGCTAATAATCGTAGCGGCTGCTCCAGCATCGACCTCCATGCTCGTTGTTGTCGTTCTGTGTACTCTATCCAACTGTCGTTTTCCTGGAATTCCTCCACTTTACCCATTAAAGCCATCCCATCCTCGTCGCCAAAATATAATATTCCCGCACTATTGAACTAAACTGAATCAACTGTGACTCATTTAAACAATGCTCCATCAAAAGCACATGGTCTGCAATACGTTCACTCGTAAAACTACTGGAGGAGCGGTTACATTGCTGACACAAACAAGACTATTCTACACAACGTTTATTTGCATGTCAATATATATATTCCTTGAAGGCTTGAGTCAACGCAGTCACGTCGGGAGACCCAGGGGAATAAAAAAAATGCGCTTGATAAACTTTGGGAACAAATTTTATTTGCATAATTAATGTTAATTCCTTGAAGGCTTGATAAATACAGTTACGATCGCGAACAGCCTATTATCATATGGCCAGTACGGCCCCGCGCGCGCTTTTATTGCAAAGCTATTGGGAAAATCCCCGTATGAGGGCTGTACGCATTAGCGCGAGCAGGGCCGGAAAAAGCCGTACGGCCCTACTAGCTTTTAACATCCAAGAAATTTACAGCCTGAAAAGCAAATGCAAACAATTAGATATCATATTAGAACTTCATCCTCTGAGTTCTCATAAATAGTGTAAAGAGCCCATATGATAAAATGCTTATTGACTGAGTTTGGGTCGGGCCGGACAGAAAAATATTTGGCCCGAGGTCATGGCGCCAGGGCCTCGCTGCGCTCGGTCCGTACGCCATGACCTCGGGCCAAATATTTTCCAGTCCGGTCCTCCCACTCAGTCAATAAGTACGTACTACGTACAAAATCCTATTAAGTAATAAAAGTGGCATGAATGCGAAAAAGTTTGTTTACTACTTCTTTCATTCTCGCATCTTTCAATGATTTCCGGCTTCTCGAATGTGTTTGAACTTTGTCAACACGAAGGAGGCGTGACTGTGATTGGACGACTGAGTCAATGCAGTCATGCCAGTAGACCCAGGGGAATAAAGAAATTTTGCGGTTGACAAACTACGGTCCGCCACCCCGGTAAGGGTCAGTTTGTTATTAACGGTCGAAGCCGTGGCCACTTTCGTGCTAAAGCCCGCCTTGGAACGCTGTTTTGTTGCAATAAAATTATTATTCACCACCTGACGTTGCTCGCAGGACTGTTATTGCGTCGATAGTGGGTTGAAATGAAAGTTCAATCTTTATCAATTGATTCTAATGTGAAATTGTGACCGTGGGAATATTTATCCAGGAATATTTGACTCAAATTGGTGGCACCTGAGAATTTACTCTCCAGCCTTGGGATTTTATTTTAACCGTTGACAACCACGAAATTGAGAAGTCAAATTTGCTCAAATCGCGTCGGATCTGGAAAATAACCACACAGGAAGGAAGCTACCACGATGGCAATAAGGTTAGGATTTTTTTCGAGATTTTTTTCATATAATTATCTACTTAAGCTTTTTATCGGGATTCTCATACAATTGTTATATTTTTGATGAAATTGTATATGAAATGAATCATATATGAACTGCGGATATGAAATCAAGTGAAGCTATGATCTTCGCAGTTATGAACGCAATTTTTACAATTGCGTAGAGAAGCCTGCAAATTCAGGACTTCAACGGGGTTTGAACCCGTGACCTCGCGATTCCGGTGCGACGCTCTAATCAACTGAGCTATGAAGCCACTGACGTTGGGGGCTGGTCATTTGTGGGTTCTAATGGTCCCGTGAGGGATGAATCAATGATGAAGTTGTATATGAAATGAATCATATATGAACTGCGGATATGAAATCAATTGAAGCTATGATCTTCGCAGTTATGAACGCAATTTTTTACAATTGCGTAGAGAAGCCTGAAAATTTTCTCGTTCATAACTGCGAAAATCATAGCTTCACTTGTTAAATTTTTGTCGGCCATGCTCACACTGAGCTTGGGGCGCCCGTGCTCACACTGAGCTTGGGGCGCCTGAGATCCAATACGGTCGAAAGCTTTAGAAAAATCTAGGAAATAAAGGCGGAGATGATGACCAGGGGAATCGAGGTACGAGAGCCAAGTATGAATCATATCAAGTAAACAATAGGTTCTGGAGGTTCCCTTCTGGCATCCAAACTGATTTGTTTCGATTTTATCCCTTACATCCTCTATTAACCAGGTGACCACAAAATCTTCAAGGACCTTGGACAGAGAAGCAGTCAGAAAAATATTACTGTTATTATTATTATTTATTTATGATCTTTTTAGTCACCTAACTGCACAGTGCTTTTAATCATTTTAAGAGCGCTTTTAAAAGCGCTGAAGCATGTTAATAAATTATTATTATTATTATTATTGTTATTATTATTATTATTATTATTATTATTATTATTATTATTATTATTATTATTATTACATTTTATATTCCCATGGTCATTAAGGTGATTCCTTAGTAATAGAAGTTGTCGTAAGATCTTCTTAAAATTGTTCTCTACATTATGGTGACTAGAAATGTAAAATTTAAAAAAAGAGGTCCCCAACCTTGTTTGGGAGATATAAGTTGCTCAAGTTACTCATTTAATCATTGCGACGTCATCTATCAAGGACAATTTTGTTCCACCGGTTCACGCTACGTTTCGCAGGAACAGGAAGCACAGCTTTGACGTAATTCTTGAAATAACAAAACAGGTGTACTGTAATGTTCAAAAGGACTAACTTGATTTTTGTTTTATGGCACAGGCACACATCATGAAAAGGCACTGACTACAAATATTCCTCAGGTGATCTCGAGGAGACAATTTTGTGTCCTCGAGTGATGGTTACGAATACCTTTTCCCTCAGGCTGTACATTTTTTATAGCACAAAGAGAAAGAGTAAGAGAATAAAATTATGCCAAAAAAAGATAGGTCACCAACCTCGTTTAGGACAAAACAGTAACGAAACGGAGCTAGACCCTTCGACAATACGTCTCCTCAAAAGCGCGGTTTCACTTTCACTCTCGGACTGAAATGACACTTTAGCATCAGCAAGGCTATCAATATTAACACATGGCAACGAGTCTTTATGGTTAAAATTGAACGTTGTTTTGTTTAGAAATCTCCCTTGAGACTTGTGAGACAAAGAAAACGGAACTGAGCCGTGAAATTTGACCATGCAGCCTCTTGGCCATGCCTGAATACGAACGTGGCCTACGCTTTGTTTTGCGCAGAACAGGATGTACAAGCACATACACAATTTTCAGGCCAACATACAAGCTTGTCTGGAACCACTTTGCTTGAAAGTAGTTATCGCATTAACTGGGTTACTAGCCAAATTGTCTTCTCCGTGAGCCATTTCTAAAGCGATGTGATTTCCACTGACTCCTGGGTCGGCCTCGGCTGTGTGTGCAACATGGTTTTCCTTCCGAAAACACCAGAGGAAAACAATTTCACAACAAGTGCAAAAATGGCGGAGCCCATTGCGGTAGTTAGAGCTCTGGCAGGCGTATAAAATTGGATTCCAAAATGAATTTGAAATAAGCAAAAATCGAGATATTCTATGAAGAAAGTACAATTTGTCATAGTTGGTTTGCACGATGCTTGTGTCCGCAAAAACTAGGAACGTAAAAAATACTGCAAATGGCAAAGAGCAAAGAGCAAACGCAATGCTTAGCCACACAAGAAGACGAGCCAGTTGTTTCTTTTCCCGCCTTTCAGCTTCTGTGATAGTAGATGCCGAGCAGATTGTTTTTGTGAAGTACAAACCTCGAACAATTCCAATGTAACAAAATAAAACCACGAGAGAGCTTACGAAACCAAAACAGATGCAAGTAAATATAATATACGGCTTCTGAAAAGTGTACTCCTGTAAAGTCCACGGCCGTTTGCACGGGTACCTGGAGGATGCACTGATGTTAAAAGTATTGGCTTTAATATCAGGGATGCACGATACTACGGCAACAATCCAAAGGATAGCAACAACATATCCAACGGATGTCTTGGACATTCTCAATGTGGTATCAAAAGGTTTAGCAAGTGCCAAATATCTTTCTACTGCAATTGTGCAAACCGTGAGAACTGATGCGTTGATGGAGATTGGTACAATAGCATTTCCCGCAAACAGCTTGCAGATCAAATCTCCTGTGAATCCCTGAAGACGAACCGATGTGAGAGCAAAGTCATATAATCCAGGACAGAATAAGAGAGTCACTAAATCAGCAACAGCCAAGTTCATCAGGAGATAGTTGGTTGTTGTGTGCATTGATGGTGTTTTGCGAACAATGATGATCACCAGGCAGTTTCCAGTGACGCCAAAGATAATAATAAACGAGTACAACGAGGCAAAAAGTATATCTTGAGTAGAGATGAATTCATTAAGAGATAGCCTTGTTGTATTATTCTTCATTTTTTCGTCGTCAAACGCACCTTCCTTGAACTAGTTCAGGTTTTCAAGGACATTGAAATCGTGTTTGAAACCACCGTCTTGTCGAGGCCTGGGCCTTGATGCTGCAAAATAGGATTTATCAAACTTTTTGCACATTTATTTGATATGCAGTGACGTTTGTATAAAGTGTATGATAAGTTTAATGTCAACGAGCCATTGAGATCAAGTTGCGCGGAAAGTTTTGTATTAAGTTCTGTAACTTCAGATGAAAAATGAGACTGAAGGCGATTCAGTTGATCTACCAAACTCAACTACGACCCGTAGACTCGGTTTTACTTAAGCAAAAGAATTGTTTCGATATTGATATGATAGACATTACTTAATTCCTGCTCAATATGAATTGCGCCTGAGTGATGATTTTCCAGGATAACGTTTGTTTTTCTTTAACTGAGAGCACTTTTGTCTAATAAAGATGAAACGTTTGTGTATCTAACAGCAAAACCTTCATATGTTTTTCAGTCTCATCCGTCGTAGTTCAACAAACACCGAAGCGTAATTATCTTAAGGTCACCTGTGTTTATAACAATCCATTAACAAAGAAGCTTCCGTCTTATATTTTGTCAGTCAAGGGACAATTCATCTTAACTCATAAGGAATATTGATGTGTAGATGCGATTTGGATTGTAGGTTTTCTTTTTTTTCCTGCTACGGTATCTTTTGAATGTGTTATCTTGAAAACCTTTCATTATGTAGATTTCACTGTTGCCTTGTGACATTGTTTTTTTATCGCACGGTGGATGTTCAGTGACAGCTTTCGCATCTGTGCAATACACCGCGATATCTCCTCACTTCCGACACTGATTCCACTAACTTCGGACCGGAATGCATATAACCATGGGTTCGTCAGCGGCACTAATAAATAGTATGCAGTTTTTATTTATGCAGGATTCAAAAAGCCGGTCTCACGAAGTTTTATTCTCTAAGTATTGAACGGTAAAGGCTTTCCACGGTGTCTCGCCCTTATTTGTTCACTGAATTCGATTGACGTTCAAACACAGATATTTATATGCCATATATCATTGGCAACTGATGGACAGTTGTAGTTCCCTGCAAATTGACAAAATTTCCTGAATCGATCCTAAGCGTAGTATCTTTTAAGTTTATGACTTCGTTCACTTTTCTTTTTACGTTAAATGGAAAAAGTGGAAACAGCGTATTAGTCACAGACGAACGTTGTAAAGAAAGTTCCCACATAATAATTTGTGAAGTTTTAAATCAATTTGACATTGGGAATGCCCAGGCACCTGAGCTACAGCTTTAAAATTCAGGGGCACCCAACGACCAATTTGTTGTAAAATGTATTATTATACCCCAGTTAATGAAAATAAATGTTATTAAGGCATTTTCAGGTGTTTTTCAGTGCTGCTGGGAAAACATTATCTTTTCCTTTTTCCCAGCAAGACACACAGGAAATTTCCCAGCCAGCTAGATAAAATTGGTTGGTTTCCCAGCCAGCTGATCAAATTTATTTCCCAGCCAGGAATTCCGCGCGCTTTCAAATCCCTCGATCCGAAACGACCGAACAAAAGCGACAAAACCGGGACAAAACAGGTTTTTTCCGCAAGCGCAATCACTCTAACCAGCCGTCGTATGTTTGTGACTACTCTCTGGGAGAGGGAAGGGGTTCTTCTTTTTTTTTTTTTTTGTTTTGTTTTTTTAGTCGTCCTCAGTCAGCCAGCTCGGGTTGAAATGCTAGAAAAAGTCAGTAATTCCCAGGCAAAACCTCTATCAATAACAAAATTTCCCAGCCAGCTCATCGAAACACGTGTACTTTTGCCAGCCAGCAAGATTCCTCTGGGGAACAGATAATGTGAGGAACAGATTCGTTGGGTGCCCCTGAAAATTCATTTTAAAATCGCCAGAATTCACCGGAAAAATTTGGGAGACATATTGAATCATAAATAGAATTGCGTTCATGTTAACTTATTCATAAGCATTCTGTTTTGAGTGCCGTTTACTCGGACTTGGACGGACTTACCTTGATTATGCTCCTCCAACAGAGAGAGTCAAAATTTGTTACCTGAAGCGTTGATTGGTAGACACGTTGTTTCATATCTCCCCATGCCTTAATAAATAAGAATGAATAGATGCCCCCTGTAGGGGTGTAGGGGAATTGAGAATTTATCTCTTCTAAACTTCATCAAAATTATTTAAATCAAGAGGAAACCAATGTCTTTTGTGTCAACTTATTTTTGAAAAAATAAATACAGTTAATACACAAATGTCTCCGAGCAGGTGACGATTTCCCCGCCTCGCATCTCGATGACAAAACTGAGTATCAGTTGCCAATAGCAAACGGAGCTTCTTTT
>OX421448.1:4907200-4914700 GCA_949126865.1 Montipora capitata | reverse complement strand
TCCCACGATTTTAGTTGACTGTCTCCTGCTTTCTATCAAGTTAAAACTTGATAAAAAGTAAATAAGGCTTTGTTTGTAGTGGGAATGCACTTAGTTATCAAGCTAGTTCACAGGCACTCAACTTTTAATAATCTGAAAGAAACAATTCAAACTTAACAGAAACATGATTAAGAACCCCAACTGGCAGGTAGAAATGAATTCGGGACAACCGAAAACAAAGCTTTAAATGTGGTAAAGGAGTGCTATGGGCTTTTTGCGACTTTAGTGTTGTCATACACAAGTCAGTGCAGTTTTTAAAAACGCGTGCGGTTTTATTTTCAGATTGCAACAAGTTGGATGTCTGCGATGAGGTCTTCACTTCAAGAAATAAGAATTGACAACAACATCCTACAAAATATTTCCGAAAACTATAAACACTTTTCGAAGAATGTTTAATGATTTAGGAATGTTACAGCCTTGGTGCACCATTTTACGTGACTATTTAGATCCTCATCTTTGTGCCTTTGTTAATATAATACATGACTCATTTGTAAACATAAATTTGTTTTAAGACAAGGATTATTGTATTTTACGAACAAGAGCTTAGTAATTGCTATTCAGTTTACCCCATTTTTAAAACTTTTTCCTTTCTGGGAATTAATTTTTGTGTTCACTGAACCTTCGTTCTTTACTAAGTGCGAATGTCAATTTTCCTCCTTCATCGACCTTAGTGGAAAAAGACTGATTTTAACCTTGGTCTTTATTTCACTGTCACAAATAAACCAAAGTGGTGCCAACCCAACAGATTTTGGAGTTAATCGCTCGAGTGGCTCGTTTCGTTGTGCATGCGCAATAAAGAGCGCAAAAAATTCAAACATGCAAGGTAAAGGATAAAGATTTGATATGAGATTTCAAAACTATGGAAAGAGCTCTACCACTGACAATTACGGTTGCTTTTTCAGAGAATTTGTTTTAATTAAGGCTGAAATCATTGATAAATACCAGATAGGCGAAGTTCACTGTGTTTGACTATTCCTACAGCTAGCGCTATTGTACACCCCCACTAATTCATCAAGCATTGAATTGCAACGTTTAAAGCTACATTCATAACTCTCCAAACCAGAGAAGCATCAAATTCTGTCTGATTATCAACCTGGTTCCATTGTGAGTGGCTCTTAACATGAAATCCAGCATCTATTTCCTTTGGGTGTTTGAAACCCCTCGATCCCCAACCCTTGATCGTCCTTCATAACAGAAAAGGTAAGACCTTGGCAAACATTTTTCTCACTCCAACATTTCTAGCGAAAACACCGATTGTCTGGTCAAAGGACTTAGTCCAAAACATACAAAGGGATTATTTAACTACTTCCCGATTAGAGCCAGTTTCAAAAATTCAGCCAAGGGACTTATTATACACAGCTCGGTCCTCTCACCAAGTTTGAGATCGGTAGCGTTAAGTCCCACCGAGCTCTTCTTTAAATAGGCCTCGTTTGGAGGAAGTCAAACAGATGAGTGAAAGTAAGTAAATGTATAAGGGGAAATTGCTTTCAAATATAAAGTCCACGTGGCTTTCCAGTAGGCTTTTACACAAGTTGCTCGGATTTCTGTCAATAGTTGCTCCAAAAATCTTCAAAAGTTGCCTAAACGTTGCTCATTTTAAGAAAAAGTTGCTCAAAGGTTGCTCATTTCTCAAGTGTAAAAAATCAATTTTTACAACTAATTAAAGTAAATTCTTGCACATTAATGCCAATATACACTAATAATTTGTAACATCTGATAATATTTCAATCCCTCCACTGATATCTTATTGTAGATCAGTTAATGGGAGTACTATACAGGCCAAATGAAAATGCATAATTTCTGTTTTCATTATCGAGTATTTGACTTAAGATAAGTCATCCCTGTTTTCATTATCATTTAATCATCCTGAAAAACATAACTTGCATAATGTCTGTTTTCATTATCAACTAAACATCTTGAAACAAACAAAACTTGAAATTATCTACAAATTCAATGACTGTTGTATTCATATTTGTGTCCACTATGATGAATCAATGGATCTTTCTCCTCGGGTTGCCATTGTAACGCAGCATAACACATGCTTCTACAGTTTCCTCAAGAGCATTCTCCTGCTGATGAGTGAAAAAAAGCTTCATGAGGCTGAAAACTCTTTCAGCCGAAGCTGAACTTGGCTGCACTAGAAGCAACTTGCCGACAACAGCTGACCAATTAAGAAGAGTGCGTTCATGCCTGGCCCACCACTGTACTTTCTCCTCTTCCTCATCAATATCTGCGCCATCAGCAACTGCTAAGTAATGAGGAAGCTCATTAACAAGACCAGCAATAGGTGCGTCAACATCGAGAAAACTGAAGTTTCGGAGTTCTTCCACAGATGCAGCATTTGGGCAGAACTGTTGGACCTGAACTGGGCAGCATAATCTTGCACTTTTACATGCACGAACAAGGTCATGGAACGCCTGACTGAACTTTCGTTGACAGAAATGAAGCCCAGGTGTTATGCATGCCTTTGTTCTGGTCATAAGCTGATTGTACAGAGGTAGGTTTCCATTGGCCTGTTGGCGAGCCACTCCCTCAAGGTTAGGATATGCATCTACTGTCACCGAGTGTGCCACAGTAGCTAGGTGCTAATAGCAAGTAAATATAAGAGGCACATCCCCTTCTAGATAGTAGGTGGCTGTGACAAAGTGTGATCCTATATCAATCAGTGCTGCTTGCTCCAACTCCAGGTCTTTAACATCAGATGGTTCATTGGAGATATCCAGGAGTTGTCGCCTAGTAGCAGGAACAGGATGGTTGTTCTCCCTTAAAAAGGATTCCACATCTCCAAAGTACTCTAGTATTTGCTTCATGACTTCAACTTGCTCCACCATCTTTTTGCGCTAAATGTCTTTATAGCAGTCCCTGTTCTAGCCTTCAAAGCAAGGCGTACTGCAGCACTGTGAGAGAACATGGACACCCATAATTGGGCAAACCGGTCTAAAACGCGGAATTCAAAATGTTTCCCAACGTTGCCAATGGTGTGTGAGAAACATGTATTTTTACTAATATCTAGCAGCTGAGGAAAATAAAATTTAACCTGCTCCAAAGCGGCACGATTAACAGGAGCTCCATCTTTCATGGCTGCAAGGAGTAGACCAGGACGAATTGAGTATTCAACAGCCAAAGACTGGATCAGGCACTGAGCAAGCTCATTAGATTTTAAGCTTTTACCCAAGACTTGAAGTCTTATTAGGCGCTGCTGAACGTTCCACTGGCTATCAACAAAGCGTACAACGATCGCAAGAGCTTTCCCTGGCCTTGTAATCCCGTCAAAAATGACTGAACAGGCTTCTACCTGTGAAAGTTCTGTTCTTAGAGTTGTCTTCTCTTTCTCGATGACTGATGGTATCATTTGCGACAAATGGCCATGTGCCGTCAATCGGTGTCCGTACTTTTCTAAAAGCGAACGAAGATGATCAATTTTTGACAAAGGAATTCCTGCTGATAAAAACCTTTCAACTAATTTGAAATCAAATCTAAATAATCTCATGTCTTCCGGCAATGTCTCGCTTTTTGGGTTTTCTTTTCTCGTCATTTCTTCGAAGGAATGTCAAAAGAGATTAGTCTTTCTTCTTGCTATTCTGTATAGCTTTCTTGGCATCATTGCGTTTTGCCGAGCCGATGTGCTTGCGAACAGTGCTTTTCTTTTTACGAAGAGTTTCACTGCATGCATCGCATCTCAGCATGTTGTTACTTGTGACGCTAAGAAACTCATTCTTGTTTTCCCTGACTCGTTGAAAAGCACTCACTTTAGGATCCTTTTGTCCGCGAACATTTTTCTTTCCTCCTGCCTCGTTTCTTTGGATTTTCCTCTTTCTTGCAATCGCAGCCTTTTCAGGCTCCTTAAAATCTGCTCTACGTGCTTTTGCTACGTTGATCGGTTCGATACTTGAGTCTTCACTAGCAGAGTCTTTCGAGCTGGAATATGTTTTTTCGCTTGAACTAACATTAGCCGCCATTTTCAAAATGTGTACGCATGGATACCGCTGACCGTATATCGCTACAGAATCACACAGTTTTTGCTTTCATGTCCAAATTGAGGACTCTACTAGGATGAGTCATTGCCGCTAGCGATTGCGCATGCTCACTAGCTCGCTAGTTTGAGCACTCTGATTTACCACATATGTGGGACATTTGGGGTGGCTTTCTTGAGCTTAACCTCCATCCTCGACATCAGCACTGCACTGATGAGGCCCAGACCTTTTATCAGTTTATAGTGGGGCTAACCCAGGGCGAAGCCCTATCAGTCTGTTTTTTCGTTCTCGCTTTCGCTTGTGGTATCGCTGCTTTGGCCTTTGGCCCAGCAGTGTTATGTCAAGTGCTGATGTTGATCCCCAGCATAGCTGGGGTGATGATGTTTCAGATGATATGTCTGTCGTGTCTTTGGGTGGTCCTCCGTCTTATGCCCAGATGGCCCGACCTGGCCGCCGTCCAAGAGTGTTGAGTCAGTCTATGGAGGATGATTACATTATGAAAAATGAAGCCCGTCTTTCGATTCCGAAAAGGATCGGATCCACCCGCTGAATATTCTTCCTGAGCGCCCTTGTACGGCTCACTTTGTCCTTCCTACTAAAGATGCGCCATTGTCTCAAGTCTTCGCTGATTTTAAGAATTGCGGCATTCGTGCAGCTGGTGTTAGGTGTTTGCAGCGCAGTCCTAATGGTTTTGTATCAGTAACGTTTTCTACGTCCGAGTACCGTGATTGTTTTCTTCGCCAGTCCTCGTTCATCTCTCGTCGTGCTCCTCGTAATTCTTCGTCATTCACTTTCGTGGTAATCTACGACGCACCTTATGAACTTCTGGATGAAGCCCTTTCTCATCGTCTTAGCCACTATGGCTCTGTTCATGGAATTCGTCGGTGTGGCCTCCAGGGCTATAATGGCATCCAAAGTGGTACACGTGTGGCTAGAATGGAGTTGTCCGAGTCAATTTCTTCGTTCATGCGTTTTGGTAGGAAGCTCCTTAGGATTAAACACGAAGGTCAGATCCCCACCTGCCATAAGTGTCATTTGCCAGACCATGTTGCCAGAGCGTGTCCTAATGTCGTTTGTTTTAACTGTGACCAGCTTGGTCACACCTTCAGTGACTGTACAGAAGACATTAAATGCAGCATCTGTAAGGAGGATGGTCATTATGCCATTGATTGTCGCATGTCCTGGTGGCGTCGCCCTGCCTTGGCTGACATTGACGTTCCTGCAACTCCTGTGTCCCATCCTTCGCATCCTTCTACTGATGTGCCTCCTGCCGTTTCTCCACCTCCTTCTGATGTTCATGAACGCCCTCCGCCTGTTCCCTCGCTTCAGCCTTTGTCCGATGATTCTTCATCACAACCGCCTTCTGATGTTCCGCTTTCTTCTGTCCCACTTTCTGCGCCTCCCTTGAAGTCATCATTATCGCCGTCGCCGTCGCCGTCGCCGTCGTCTTCGCCTTCTTCTGGTGTGTCTGCTTCTCAGGATTCTCCGTCTCCTTTGCATTCTACGCAGTCTACTCAAGATTCCTCTCAGCAGTCTGCAGACCCTTCACAGCTCTCGCAGTCTCAATCGCTCTTCGAGTCTCCTGAGCCTCCCTCCGACCCTCTTCCGGTTCCTTCCCCTCCATCAAGCGTTATTACTGGCACGCCCACTGTATCTGATTTGCAACTTGCCGCTGAAGTTCCCTCACAATCTCCTCCTACTGTCTCGGATGAAGCCTTGGCTGCTATGGAAATTTCTGAAGTTAGTTCTGTTGTTTCGCCTCCTCCGTCTCAGAATTCTGTTCGTGCTTTTGTTTCAAGTGTGGCGTCCAAGCGTAAGCCTGCTAGGTTGGACCCTGCTGATGGTCCTCCTCTACGTAAGTCTACTACACCCTTGCCGGTTAGCTCTGGTAGGAAGACTAATAACCCTCACACTTCATGAACTTTCAAATTGTTTCCTTAAACTCTAGGGGATTCAGTAAACGTTTTCAGAAATATCTTATTGATAATCTTCATGCTTCGTACGATGTTTTTTGTTTTCAAGAAACGTTTATTACTGATCCTGAAGTTTTTTGTGCTTTTTCTAAAGCCTGGCGTGGGCCTTGTTTCTGGTCTCCCGCTGTTGGAAAACGAGCCGGCGTTTTAACTTACTTTTCTGATTCCTTTTCGGGTATAATTAGGAATTGGAAAAGAGATGTATCTGGTAGGGTTATTAGTCTTGTTTTTGAGCTTGATGGTTTTAAGATTAATTTAATTAATATTAACGCGCCTACTAATCCGACTGAAAGGAAAGTGTTTTTTGATAATTTGCACGAGTATTTTTTGCCTTCTGACGCCGTTATTATCGCTGGAGATTACAATTGCTATGATCACCATCTTGACAAGTTTGGTGGGAACTTTGTTCCTGCTAAATATCTTTCTGTTTTTCGTTCGACTTTTTCTTTGTCAGATCCCTGGCGTAAGTTTCATCCAAGGCTGCGTCAGTGCACTTGGTTTAATTCTGATTTTTCTATCGGTTCCCGGCTTGATAAGTTTTTTGTTTCTCAGAGATTTATGTCTGCGGTTGTTTCCTGCGAAATTAAACCTTGCCCTTTTTCCGATCATGATTTTGTCTATCTTTCTATCCAGTCCTCTGGGAATAATTCCCGTGGTCCTGGTTGTTGGAAATTCAACAACTCGCTTTTAAATGATAGCGCGTTTTGTGAATATATTACAACCTGCATTGATGATCTTTCTGGTTGTCTGCAGCACTTTCCTTCAGTCAAGTCGTGGTGGGATTTCTTTAAGCATTCTATTCGTTGACAAATTACATATTTTTCTAAGAATAAGCGCAGGGAGCTCTCGCACGAGCGCGTTCTTTTGGTTAATCGCATCATTGATCTTAAGCTTAAATTAACTTCTGGTGATTTGTCGGTTAGCTCTGAAATTCCCGAGCTCGAAAGTGAACTGAAGGCCCTCACCTTGAAAGAGTTGGATGGCTCTAAGGTTCGCTCCAGAGTTCAGTGGCTTGAAGAGGGAGAAAGGCCTACTCGTTATTTTTTTAAACTTGAGCGTGAGCGCTTTGAGCGTAATATTGTCACTTCTATTCTAGATTCTAACGATGTCGAGGTTTTTACACGTAAAGAAATCGAGAGTGCACACGTGCAGTTTTATTCAAGTCTCTTTTCTAATGAACCTATTGATCTCCCTTCACAACAACGTTGTTTAGATTCCGTGGAAAAATTCCTTTCTCCTTCTCAAAGTATCTCGTGCGAGGGTTTCCTGTCTAGTGAGGAGTTATTGAACTCCGTCAGAAGTCTTAATACCGGAAAGTCACCCGGATCTGATGGGCTGTCGGTGGAATTTTATTTACATTTTTGGGAGTCTTTGGGTCCCCTTTTGCTTTGTGTTGCTAATAGATGTTTTGCTGACAGCGAATTATGTCCCTCAATGAAGGGCAGTGTCACCCGCTTGATTTTTAAGAAGCGTGGTGACGTCAAGCATTTAAAGAATTGGCGGCCCATCTCTCT
>OX421448.1:4867500-4895000 GCA_949126865.1 Montipora capitata | reverse complement strand
CGCAAGTTGTGTAAAAGCCTACTTTCCAGTGTACTTTCGTTCATTACGGATCAATTATCGATTTACGATCTCCTATCGATAAATTAACGGTAGTGTCCATCCGCGCAAGCGCAGTAGAGACACAAATATTAGTTGCCAACGGTTGCCAAAATGGATTCCCACTTATATCATTCAGATCATAAATGTTGAATGATATATCGTGTAACTGCCAGGAGGTATCTGCATCATTTATTTAATATGAAATCAATGATAAACAGTTCCAAACTCAAAAATAAACGACAAGGACACACTGCCCTTTAAGCTACGTTTTGCAGGAACAGGACTACAAATATTTCTCGGGTGCGTGATCTCGAGGAGACAATTTTGTGTCCTCGAGTGATGGCTACGAATATTTCATTTCCCTGTAACTTTTTTTTCTGACCTAATTTTTTTAAATTTTTTTTTTTTACAGCAGAAAGAGTAAGAGAATAAAATTATGCCAAAAAAAAGATAGGTCAGCAACCTCGTTTAGGAGAAAACAGTAGGCAAACCGAGCTCGACCCCTCGACAACACATCTCCCCAATAACACGGTTTCACATAAACTCTCGGACTGAAATGACAGTTAAGCATCAGCAAGGCTATCAATATTCACACACGGCTACGAGTCTTTACAGTTAAATTTGCTCATTGTTTTGTTTAGAAATATCTGTTGAGACTTATGAGGCAAAGAAAACAGAACTGAGCCGTAAAATTTGACCATAAAGCCTCTTAGCCATGGCTGAATACGAACGTGGCCTATGTTATGTTATGCGCAGAACAGGATGCGCAGTGCAATACTAGGGAATCACCTTAAATATACAAGCACATACACAATTTTCAGGCCAGCATACAAGCTTGTCTGGAACCACTTTGCTTGAAAGTATTTATCACGTTAACTGGCGGCTTACTCATCATCATCTTGTCCTTTTCCCTTACTAGCCAAATTGTATTCTCCGTGAGCCATTTTTAAAGCGATGCGATTTCCATTGACCCCCGGGTCGGCCTCGACTGTGTGTGCGACACGGTCAGTTTCCTTCCGAAAACTACAGAAGAAAACAATTTCACCACAAGTGCAAAAATGGCGTAGCCCATTGCGGTAGTTAGAGCTTTGGCAGGCGTATAAAATTGGGTTCCAAAATGAATTTGAAATAAGCAGAAATTGAAATATTCTATAAAGAAAGTACAATTTGTCATAGTTGCTTTGCACGATGCTTGTGTCCGCAAAAACTAGGAACATAAAAAATACTGTGTATGGCAAAAAGCAAATAGCAAACGCTAGGCTTAGCCACACAAGAAGACGAGCCAGTTGTTTCTTTTCCCGCCTTTCAGCTTCTGTGATAGTAGATGCCGAGCAGATTGTTTTTGTGAAGTACAAACCTCGAACAATTCCAATGTAACAAAATGAAACAACGAGAGAGCTTACGAAACCAAAACAGATGCAAGTAAAAATAATGAAGGGCTTTTGAAAGGTGTACTCCTGTAAAGTCCACAGGCTTTTGCACGGGTACCTGGAGGATGCACTGATGTTAAAAGTATTGGCTTCAATATCAGGGATGCAAGATACTACAGCAACAATCCAAAGGATAGCAACAACATATCCAACGGATGTCTTGGACATTCTCAATGTGGTATGAAAAGGTTTAACAAGTGCCAAATATCTTTCTACTGCAATTGTGCAAACCGTGAGAACTGATGCGTTTATGGAGATTTGTACAATAGCATTTCCGGCAAACAGCTTGCAGATCAAATCTCCTGTGAGTCCCTGAAAACGAACCGATGTTAGAGCAAAGTCATATAATCCAGGACAGAATAAGAGAGTCACTAAATCAGCAACAGCCAAGTTCATCAGGAGATAGTTGGTTGTTGTGTGCATTGATGGTGTTTTGCGAACAATGATGATCACCAGGCAGTTTCCAGTGACGCCAAAGATAATAATAAACGAGTACAACGAGGCAAAAATTATATCTTGAGTAGAGATGAATTCATTAAGAGATAGCCTTGTTGTATTATTCTTCATTTTCTCGTTGTCAAACGCAACCGCCTTGAACAAGTCCCGTTGTGGTTTTAAAAAATAAGATAATGTACACTGAAATCGTATTTGAAAGCACGGTCTTGTCGATCGCGAGGCCTGGGCTTTGATGCGGCAAAAGAGAATTTATCAAACTTTTTGTACATTTATTCGACATGCAATGACGTTCGTATGAAGTGTATGATGAGTTTAATGTCAACGAGCCATTAAGATCTTGCACGGAAATTAAGTTCTGTCACTCCAGCTGAAAAATGAGAGTTCAGTTGATCGACCAAACTTAACTACTAATTGTAGACTCGGTAATCTCTATGCAAAAGAATTGTTTCAATATTGATATAATAGACATCCACCATTACTTCCTTCTCAATATTAATCGCGCCTCAGTGATGATTTTCCGGGATAACTTTTGTTTTCCTTCAACCTAGAGCACTTCTGGATAATAAAGATGAAACGTTTGTGTATCTAACAGCAATGCCTTCATATGTTTTTCAGTTTCATCCGTCTTAGTTCTATAAACTTCCAAGCGTAATTATCTTAAAGTCACTTGTGAGGCCTTCCAAGGGGGGTTCTGGTGTCGCTTTTTAGCTCATTTTCCAGCCCACCTGTCGCCTATTTGGCTAGAGATAATTGTCGCTGTCGCTTTTTCGCTGCAATAGACCACTTTCATAAATGGCGACTACTTTTACATTCTTTTGTCTTTATGCCCTCATTTTGAAACAAAAATTCTTTTCAAATTTGCTCGTCGTAACGAGGCTAGTTAGGCTTATTAGCATTGAAACAAAAGAATATTTTATTTGGCCGCCATTTTGAAAGAGGTCTATACAAATGTTCCCTAAACGTGCTTAATTTTTGCGTCCTGTAATTTTGCTTAATTTGCATCGATAATCAAATGGTGACGAGTGAAAATAGGGAATATAAAGGCTCGGGAAATTATTTTTGATTTTGGACAGAACGCGCGTGAAATTATTCCCTAATTTCACGAGTAAACCATTTGATTAGTTATTAATCTAATGGGTGACAAATTACGTTCATAAGACGCCATTTTGCCACTGTAGGAAAAGTTGCCATGGCAACATCGTGATTTCACCTGTGAAATTATAAATTAACGCTGAAATTTCGCGCCAGAAATAAGGAGTAATTTGACACCCATGTTATTAAAAGAGTAAGCGCCTCTAAAGGCTTCCTTGTTTTTAATAGAAGATCAACCACTTTATTTCGAATGACTCTAATGGCTAGAAAGCCACCCACGCAGGCTCTGTTAGGGATTCATCACGCGTTCCTCCCCCAGGAGCGTCTGCTGAAATGAGCCACACATCCCTTTTGTTAAGAAGCTATCATCTGGGAATCACGTGCGGGTTACTTATGAACCAATCAGCGCTGCGTAGATCTTCCCTGGGAGCGTCATTGCGTCAACTTCTTCCACAGAAACATTAATTTTGTTTCCTCGGTGGGTTATGCATTTGCAGTCGCGAGTCAAAATGTGAGTGTTTAGTGACCTTAGTAGGGGTGTGTTGTCGTTTCATCTACTAGTACAATTGAAGGCGCAGTGGAAATATATCAATACGAATACAAATATTAAAGTACTGCGGGTGTATTTGAACTGCACGAGAACCATTACCTCCAAGCGCAGTGAACACCACTAGGATAGTAGCGAAAAGAAAGCTTCAAAAAATCCATTACGTTTAAGCTTGAAATTTTCAGGCTGTTTTCGGCGATGATCGTCTCTAACAATTGATTTAATTTTTTTGATCGTTTATACTCAGTGTTTCTTCGATTGGAAAAATAAAGCAGACCTTCAATCAGTTCAACCGAAGGAGTAATAGGCTCTAAAATACTCTCTGACTTTGTGAATGATATTCTAAGTTCCTTGCACTTCGATTCATTCAACTGGAAACCATCAGCTCGTGACTTTGTAACAAATTCGTCAACACGCGACTGCATCGAGCTGGTTCCGTTCTTTTCCACACGCTCAGCGAAAGTAGTATCATCTACATACTTCCAGATGTTCGTATTCGCCACACTCAGGTCATTGATCATAATCAGGAATAACCAGGGGCCGAGTTTTGTAACCTGAGGAACCCCTGCTGGTACAGCACCCCATTCAGATACACAATCACAACTCAGTTTCACCCTTTGCCTTCTATTCGTTAGGAAATCCAAGATCCAGCACATGATCGACTCCGGAATATCATAAGAGGAGAGCTTTTAGGCTAGGACATGATGATCAATTAAGTCAAAGGCTTTGCGAAAGTCAAATAGTACGGCTCTCGAGGTAGCCCCATTTCCGTCAGTCGATTCCAACCAAGAGTGCAACATACTAATAAGCGCATGCGTAGTAGAAGATTTAGGTACGGCCCCAAATTGTTGGCACTCCAGCACAGCAGGTTTAACGTAAGTGCCAACCACATAATCTTCAGACATCTTTGATAAAATGGGGGTTAGTGAGATAGGGCGTAAGTGCTTATTTACATCACGGACGGGCTTTTGCTTTGGCACGGGGACTACATCTGCGTGCTTCCATGACGATGGCAGGCGTCCTTCACGGTACGAGTAGTTCAAGATGTCAGATACCGGACCGGCTAAAATATCTGCGTTTTCCTTTAACAACCATCCAGGGATGTTGTCTGGGCCGTTAGCTTTGCACGGGTTCAACTTTGATAATTTCTTGCGGACTGACTCAACCGACACAACAAGGGGGTTTTCGGAGTAGTTACTGAAAGTAGTGCACGGAAAAGCGGCAGGGAGCGGTGTGAAACAGTACATTGGCGATAAGAAAGCCTCATTGATGATGTTAGCTAGGCCGATCTGGTCAATACTCTTATACAGATATTGTAGCGATTGCAATGAGTCACTTTTCGCCGAGGAGGCAAGCGAGCGCCCACTAAGCTTTTTCACTTCCTTCCACCACTCAGATGGTTTACATTTGTTCAGATGTTCCACCTTGGCTTGGTAATAATTTGCGCGGCACATCTTTCGCTTGCGATTAACGCGATTTCTCAACTCACGAAACATTTGGTCGTCACCACGCGATAAGGCACTTTGTCGCTTTTGTAGCAAGTTCTTCAAGGATGATGTTATCCAAGGTGGTTCGGTTGAATGTACTTTGCGCGTGCGCATAGGCATAACATGGTCAAGACCAGTCTTAATAATTTGTTCCAAAAGCGACGTTTTGCCTTCACAACTGTCTACGGAGTTCGGTATAGAATCCAAATCCACTGATTCTAGATAAGTAATAATAATAATAATAATAATAATCCTTTATTTTCACACGATAGTGTTTTAAAGCTGAACAGCTTGTGGTGTCGTGCACAAATGAAATCAAATCAAATCAAATCAAATCAATACATATCAAATCAAATGTTGGTTTTTGAGGAGAGGGGAAAACCGGAGTACCCGGAGAAAAACCTCTCGGAGCAGAGAAGAGAACCAACAAACTCAACCCACATATGACGCCGAGTCTCGGAATCGAACCCGCGCCACATTGGTGGGAGGCGAGTGCTCTCACCACTGCGCCATCCCTGCTCCCCGCATTGCGCATTGCTAGGCGCTTGCTGGGACGCATATCTCTCGACTGAACAGTGGTTGTAGAGCTATTGGACTTTATCCTCACCTTCGGTTGAACTTCTATAGACATGTGGTCCGAAAGGCCAAGTGGAGGGCGTTGGGTTGGAGTTTCGTAGTGGTCTTGAAGTTTGGTGAGGACTACATCGAGCGTTCTTTCTCCTCGCGTCGGAAAATTCACTATTTGCTTTAAATTGTAGTTGTTTCTAAGCCGTGTGGTTTGTAGCCTGGTAAAGTCTCCCACTAAACAAAGGCCACAGTTGGAAAACCGTGTTTTGATAGATGATAAACACGTCTCTAAATACTGTAAAAAAGCAGAGTCATTCTCCGCGAACCATTTCTAAAGCGATGCGATTTCCATTGACCCCTGGGTCGGCCTCGACTGTGTGTGCAACACGGTCAGTTTCCTTCCGAAAACACCAGAAGGAAACAATTTCACAACAAGTGCAAAAATAGCGGAGCCCATTGCGGTAGTTAGAGCTCTGGCAGGCGTATAAAATTGGATTACAAAAAGAATTTGAAAAAAGCAGAAATCGACATATTCTATGAAGAAAGTACAATTTGTCATGATTGTTTTGCACAATGCTTGTGTCCGCAAAAACTAGGAACGTAAAAAATACTGCGAATGGCAAAGAGCAAAGAGCAAACACTATGCTTAGCCACACAAGAAGACGAGCCAGTTGTTTCTTTTCCCGCCTTTCAGCTTCTGTGATAGTAGATGCCGAGCAGATTGTTTTTGTGAAGTACAAACCTCGAACAATTCCAATGTAACAAAATAAAACCACGAGAGAGCTTACGAAACCAAAGGAGATGCAAGTAAAAATAATGAAGGGCTTTTGAAAGGTGTACTCCTGTAAAGTCCACGGGCGTTTGCACGGGTACCTGGCGGATGCACTGATGTTAAACGTATTGGTTGTAATATCAGGGATGCAAGATACTGCGGCAACAATCCAAAGGATAGCAACAACATATCCAACGGATGTCTTGGACATTCTCAACGTGGTATGAAAAGGTTTAGCAAGTGCCAAATATCTTTCCACTGCAATTGTGCAAACCGTGAGAACTGATGCGTTGATGGAGATTGGTACAATAGCATTTCCCGCAAACAGCTTGCAGATCAAATCTCCTGTGAGTCCCTGAAGACGAGTCGATGTGAGGGCAAAGTCATATAATCCAGGACAGAGTAAGAGAGTCACTAAATCAGCAACAGCCAAGTTCATCAAGAGATAGTTGGTTGTTGTGTGCATTGATGGTGTTTTGCGAACAATTATGATCACCAGGCAGTTTCCAGTGACGCCAAAGATAATAATAAACGAGTACAACGAGGCAAAAAGTATATCTTGAGTAGAGATGAATTCATTAAGAGATAGCCTTGTTGTATTATTCTTCATTTTTTCGTCGTCAAACGCACCTTCCTTGAACTAGTTGAGGTTTTCAAGGACATTGAAATCGTGTTTGAAATCACCGTCTTGTCGAGGCCTGGGCCTTGATGCTGCAAAAGAGGATTTATCAAACTTTTTGCACATTGATATGATATGCAGTGACGTTTGTATAAAGTGTATGATAAGTTTAATGTCAACGAGCCATTGAGATCAAGTTGCGCGGAAAGTTTTGTATTAAGTTCTGTAACTCCAGATGAAAAATGAGACTGAAGGCGATTCAGTTGATCGACCAAACTCAACTACGACTCGTAGACTCGGTTTTACTTAAGCAAAAGAATTGTTTCGATATTGATATGATAGACATTACTTAAATCCTTCTCAATACTAATCGCGCCTGAGTGACGATTTTCCAGGATAACGTTTGTTTTTCTTTGACTGAGAGCACTTTTGTCTAATAAAGATGAAACGTTTGTGTATCTAACAGCAAAACCTTCATATGTTTTTCAGTTTCATCCGTCGTAGTTCAACAAACACCGAAGCGTGATTATCTTAAGGTCAACTGTGTTTATAACCAATCCATTAACAAAGAAGCTTCCGTCGTATATTTTGTCAGTCAAGGGACAATTCGTTTTAACTTTTAAGGAATATTGATGTGTAGATGCGATTTGGATTGTAGCTTTTCTTTTTTTTCCTGCTACGGTATCTTTTGAATGTGTTATCTTGAAAACCTTTCAATATGTAAATTTCACTGTTGCCTTGTGACATTGTTTTTTATCGCACGGTGGATGTTCAGTGACAGCTTTCGCACCTGTGCAATACACGGCGATACCTCCTCACTTCCGACACTGATTCCACTAACTTCGGACCGGAATGCATATAACCATGAGTTCGTCAGCGGCACTGATAAATAGTATGCAGTTTTTATTTATACAGGATTCAAAAAGCCGGTCTCACGAAGTTTTATTCTCTAAGTATTGAACGGTAAAGGCTTTCCACGGTGTCTCGCCCTTATTTGTTCACTGAATTCGATTGACGTTCAAACACAGATATTTATGTGCCATATATCATTGGCAGCTGACGGACAGTTTTAGTTCCCTGCAAATTGACAAAATTTCCTGAATCGATCCTAAGCGTAGTATCTTTTAAGTTTATGACTTCGTTCACTTTTCTTTTTACGTTAAATGGAAAAAGTGGAAACAGCGTATTAGTCAAAGACGAACGTTGTAAATAAAGTTCCCACATAATAATTAGTGAAGCTTTAAATCAATTTGACATTGGGGTTGCCCAGGCACCTGAGCTACAGCTTTAAAATTCATTTTAAAATCGCCAGAATTCACCGGAAAAACTTGGGAGACATATTGAATCATAAATAGAATTGCGTTCATGTTAACTTATTCATAAGCATTCCGTTTTGAGTGCCGTTTATTCAGAGTTGGACAGACATATCTCGATAATGCTCCTGCAACATACAGAGTATTAAAATTTGTTGACTGAAGAGTTGATTGGCAGTCACATGGTCACATATCTTCCATGCCTTAATAAACAAAGATGAGTACTTAGATGCGCCTTTTACAGGTACAAGGGAATTCCGAATTTATCTCTTCTAAACTTCAAAATTACTTAAACCAAGAGAAAACCAATTTCTTTTTAATCAACTTATTTTTGAAAAAATTTGCCCTTCGCCATACAGTTAACACACAAATATCACCGAGCAGGTGACGATTTCCCCGCCTCGCATCTCGATGACAAAACTGAGTTGACATTAGCAAACGGCCGAGAGTTTGTTTTAGCTACGGTAATCCATCCTTATTTAAAAATTCGTCACTTCTTAATATCTGCTTGGGTAACTTTCTTTCTTAGTAAACTTAAAGAACACTGAAATACTGATGAAGTACGTAATTGATTTCTCCAGTATTCAGATTGTTATTGTGGTTTGCATATATTCAATTTATCTGAAGTGTCATTAGCCTAGACTTGATTACCAAACGCTGTTTCGGGAAGCCTTGCAATTGATTGTCTTTAAGTCGCAGTCAAGTATTTGGGGAAACCATAAAGCAAATGTTGTAATTACATGAATGTGTGGTTCAAACTCCGATAATAAAGTAAAATAGAGAAGATGATAAGTTGCCATGGGAATTCGAATCTAGTTGCTTGGCGACGGGCGAAAGGACAGTTCTAGGAAGGACTGGAACCTACGATCTCCGTGTCATTGATCGGATTCCCTACCCATTGAGTTATGTCTTGAGCAACTAGAAGTGCTGGGCCCGGTTGTTCGAAAGCCGATTAACTGAATCCAGGATTAGCGTAAACTTTTATTTCATGTTTTCAACTTTTTGGTGAAAGTTTCCCTCGCTTATTTTTGTTTTTCAAGATTGATTTCTTTTATCTAAAGTTTTATCGAATATCAGCGTTGAATAGTACTTGGGAGCAGAGAAATATACTCCTTGGTTATTTTTTAATCTGGGATTAGCGTTAATAGATTTTTGAACGGCCGGGGCGGGCCCTGGGGAGCTAAGTCGTTTATCTTGGTCTTGAATGGACAATCCCGCTTGTCTACAGGCTCTAGAAAGTCATGCGCCTCAAATTTTCAAAATGCAACTGTAGGTGTCTTAAGGACGTTCGCGCCAAAATCTTCCTACAGTGAGATTTTCTTCATTTCTCGCCTAGAGTTAGGCCATAAAGTACTTACTCCAAATATGGAAAAAAAAATTGGGGTCACCGACTTTGTTCGGAGAAAATGGCAGTGGAAACATGCCTTAATTTCGAGAAATCGGTCATTATAGCGAGATGTAGCCTCATCTGCTCATCCATCGAAAATCATAAAAATAAACTGTTAGAGTGAAGGTTTCCGTGCATAGGTTTTTAGGAGTGGGATTTTTAGATAATTGCAAGCCGCTAGGGATGTCGTAAACAGTAGATTTCACTTCGACGAGCGTTTTCGTAAGCTCTATCCGTTGCGACCACTACCAGAATTTGATGGCACGAGGAAAAAAAATGTTAAAAAAAGATAACTTCTTACGGTGGGAATTTTTTCATTTCATCATATTTTTTAGATAGTAAGTAAAATAAGGGATTCATTATTTAAAAAATAGGGGTCACCGATGATCTAAACGAGCAAAATCGATGTGATTTTGCAAAGCTCTTGGAAAATTTCGTTTGTTACGTTTTTGCGTGACCTGTCAGGGAAGGACTGGAACCCAAGAGAGGATCGATCGTTCAAGGAATGAAAGGTTTTAACCTAAATAAGACTTTCTCGAGCAAAGCAACGAAGTTTTAAACAGGCGTCATCTTCATTTGGTTAGTGTTTTGTATAATATCTCTCCATTGCCGTCATGCTCTTCTTCTGGAGTGTGGTTTTTGGGAAATTTAATCGCTGGTTGTTTCCACACAGGTCCGCACTATTCAAGCGGACGAGGCCAAAAATACTGCTCTATTTTCGCGAAAGTAAAGGAAAAGAACTTCAAAAACATTCATTTGTTTTGAACTTAAGTTCGTAGGGTAATAAAAAAAAAGGTTCGTCCACGAGTTTTCCAAACGTTCAGCCACTACTCGATCAGTTACATTTTCCAGAGCTTTTCCATCTTCCCGCTCACTTCTCTTTAACGTTTCATGATGATCCGGAAATAAATCTGCCATTCTTTTGCCGGCCTGAAATTTTTTTTCCCGGCGTTTTTGTCACCATGTTATTTAAACTAATACTTGAAAAATATTTATGAAGGTCAAGTAGACTAGTGCACGACTGATAAAACAACGCGAATATCAGTCGTGCAGTAGTCTACTTGACTTTCATAAATATTTTTAATCAATTTTGACTGATCATGATCTTCTCTGATCCAACGCTGTGCAAGACTTATTGTCCACGGTTTTTCATAGGTTTTAAAACCTCAACTTCACTAAAGCTGGAAGTAATGCGTGACACATTACAGTCGCGTTACCTGCGCAGTAACGTTGCACACAAACAATTAGCGCGAACGTCCTTAAGGTGTAAAGCGCCCATGGGAAGATAAACGACGTAGGATGCAGCAGATGGCATAAGTTATACCATGCGCAGTATCCATGTCGAAAGTAATTATGGGATTACTACTACGCTTTGCGACTGGTGTGAAAATTTCGCGCCAATTTGTCAGCCACTAAGAATAATAGAGACGTACATTTTCCCGCTTCTTTTGATGAAACTTGCTACTGCCCTGTTGCTGCCGGAAACTAGTGTTGACTTTTTCCCAACCATACGATTGCGTGGAATATTTCTAAAATTATCACCACAAACCGGGGGTCTATTATGGCTTTGTTCGGAAGCGTGGCACACTGTCGCTTTTCCCCACTCTCCTTTTAACCTTGATGATAGCTGGCTTTAACATGACAACGATTTACACAACGAAGGGCGGTAATCAGTCAGCATATAAAAGGACTCTTTAGACTTGTAAAAGTGGTGAAATTCTTTAACAACAAAAAGAATTACCATTTTAAGTTGGTACTGTTACGCTAAAAAATCAATCGCCAGAAAAGAAGCACACAAAAAAATACGTTAAACACGAGTAATATGTTTACAATCAAGGGTTTCTGAACTGTACAAATCTCTTCCCATTCGTTAAGGCGTTAAGGAGCGAGCGTCAGCAAAGAACCACAGAACAAAGCCCCACTCAACTTTATTGAGTACATCTTCACTAACTTTTGAAACAGTCGGTGTAGCATATCTCTAGATTATTTCAATTCGTAACACAATCGGTCTTTGATCCACAACTGCTCACAAGTCGACTCTTCACATGGACGTACAGAATGTTCCAGAGAATTCTGGAGGCATGAACGTGAGTATTTTTACGTCATCACAGCATATTTACACCAACTATTATTTTAATATAGGAGTCTACAGTGTGATATTGCGTGACTAGAAACGTTTGAAAGACACTACTCCATAAATAACAGTATAGTAATTACTAAAACACTTGAATAAATTAGATTCCGTGTCGGCTGCCAAGTTACTGTCATTATCGTGATCTCGCCTCCGGCCTTGACCAAGACTCCACACTACCCTATCACTGTTTGCAACATTCAGGTCCTCAACTCTGAGACTGTGTATCATCTGGGAAGTTTAGCTTTCTTGGCTTCACTGAACTGTGACTTCGCGTAAAGCAGTTCAGTGAGTAAACGGTCCCGTTATCAGGGAGCTTAGCACACGACATTTTTGAGACGTGGAGGACGGCAACCGGAAGTTATCGGACAGTTGGCAATGACCTTTTAACTTGTCTTCACAACCACATTTTTATTGCTTAGTATCTTTTTCTCCATTAGAGATGATTAGTTTAAAAAGCTGGAAGGCAGTACTGGCATGCGAAATGTTCACTTCCGGTTGCTGTGGGCGTCTCAGAAACGTTCCCTTGAGCCAAGCGCAACTGCTCCATTTTACCACAATCTTCACCCATGTCACGTTTGAACTACCAAAATTTGACTTTGTAATCCATGCCTTCGCCTGCGCAGGAAAACATTGAGGCTTGGTTATAGTCTTCTGAATGACCAATTATCCTGCGAAAACGAAAACACAAATTGATTGAAAAAATGGGCACAGATAATCACACACGAAAAACAACCCATTCATTTTAACCGGAGTGGTGGAGTATAGAAGGGGTGGGCTTGTTACGGTAAGTCCTTTAGTTTTTACTACGGATGTGTCCGATTGGGCCTATACTAGAAATTCATTCCAAAAAATGTTCCATTTAAATCAACAATGAGAAGTTCACTAGTACACAGACGGCGAAATCTGCTTTATTACAGATATAGTTTGATCGGAATGTGACTGAGAAAGAAACCAATGTCTGCGACTCGTGACTTGGGCAGAGAATGAAAAAGCCATAATCCATTTCATACCGACTTTACAGCGGACATCTTTCTTACCTTCGTTGAAAGTCGTCATTTTCCTCAGGAATTGGGTTTTTGGAGCAACATTGATGGTTTTCAGTTCTCTCACCGCTCACTGGTGATGCAAAAAATCTCACACTTGTACGTAACAGTAGAACAACAATAAGCACCGCCACAATTATAGTCAATACGCTTGCAGCTCCGGCGGAATTATAGTCGTTAAAGAGATTCAGGTTAAAATTTATAGTGACACACATTCTTCAGGGTCCACCTCAGTCAAATTCGAAGAGTCTCTTGCTGGCTTGCTAGATGCTGAGTTCGGTCTCAGCTTGCCACCCTCCCACGCTTTCATTTATAACGCGTAACAAAGCCTTGTCTGCGTGGGAGGGCGCCAAATTAGCTCTAACTACAATTCAACAATTCTGAGACGTCATACCAGACAAATCTTTCCGCTTTTTGACGAATCTGTTCATCCGTTGAGTGAAGTTAGTAAGAAAACGTTTCACGCATGTCAACCAGCTAATCTCAATAGTTCTTCCACGTTCCGGGATTTTTACATTGTGAAACTACAATTGTAGCTTTCTGTCATTGGACCCAAGCTATTTCAGGAATCCTTGCATCATGATCAGCCTTGAAGCGTGCAAAAAGTTTTACGTGCTGCAAAATCACGTCTGTCACGTCTGTGCTAGTGAAAAACAAAATTCTGCGTCCCATACCAAAACCTAGCCCTCCCCCACCCCCCAACTTTAAAACGTACTTCGTGGCCCCTGTTACAACAGCTAACCCCGCTTTACGGAGTAGTTGTGGTAAAATAATGAAATGAACTTATTTAACTTGGCACCTTTAAGCTTTTTATTGACTGACAATTACCTTCGCAGTCTTCCATCATCATAACCAATGCAAATTCGTTTGTAAACAGCATTAAAGTTAGCAGACGTGACCTGTAGTTCAGTGGTGCTTTACTGTGCGTCATCGATATTCTTTTAATAGCCATAGACATATCAGCATATCACGCATCATGAGCAGCCTTAATTAAGCGTAAAAAATCCTACATGTTCCAAATTCAATTGTACACTATTTTAAAGATATGTGTAAAAACAGTATATCGCGACCTACGTGGCTAAGTAAACGTGAAGTAACAGACAAGTTTGGTTAAAATAATGAAATTTACTATTTAACCTGGCAACTTTAAGTTTATTAATTTAGAAATTAATTAATGGTTATGCCTTTGCAGTCTTCGATTATATTAAACCAGCGCAAATTTGTTTACAAGCAGCAATCAAGGTATGGGACATGACCGGTAGTTCAGTGGTTTTACAGTGCGTCAGAGATGGGTCTGCAAATCATAGCCACAGACGGGCCAACATACAAACAATGGCAGAGGAAAAAACAAGGTATTGGCATCCAAAAATAATCAGTCAGAGCCACTTAAAACACCCGGGTTGCCTTCAGCCTTTGTTCTTCGATACAGGCCCTATATCTGAGAAAAAATAAATTCTTGTATGCATTAAGTGGATTGGTGTATAGCCGCTGCGAGGAAATAAATATTCAGAGCATGATTGCACAAAACATGAACACGCATTTGCCGGCTTCACGAACACAAACACCGGCGTAGGTCATGGAAATATTGTTATGGTAATATTAAAACTAACGTAGTTTTTCACCTTGCTTCTAACCGAGTGCATATATATCGAGCACATTGATATTAGAGTGAGGTTGGTGCTCAAATATAATGCATTTCGTTCATCATTTCAGTGAGGAAAATAATATCCATCTACCTCCTAATATCACTTTTGGCCACAATCAGTGCTCAGCAGTTGACTCTTAAGTAGAACAATTGCTTTTGCAAAAGACTGAAATACGGAACTGTTTTGTTGCCAACAACGAAGCAAGTGGGAGAAGGGGTACGATTTCCTATGCTACAACAGAAGTGATTATTATTCATTTACAGATAACTGAATAATAATCACTTCAGATGAATCTGTATATGTTGTAACATACGAAACTTCAAGTTGATAAAAAGTTATGTAATTGAAGCAAATGTTTGTAACGCTGTTTGAGTTTTATTCTTATTGAAACTATACATGATGTCTAGACCGACCGACGGTTATATTTTTTGCCGTCACTAACATGAAACCAATTCTTTTTCTTTGAAAGATGTTATTAGGTAGGAACTTAACAAGAGTTCTGTGCTTAAAAAAGCTAAAGACTAGCCGTTTTTAGTATCTATCACACAAGTGAATACATAGTTCCTTCCGCGAGGGTACGGGGATGGCGTAGAGGTGAGAGCACTCGCCTCCAACCAGTGTGGCCCAGTTTCGATTCCCAGACTTTTCGTCATATTTGGGTTGAGTTTATTGTTTTCTACTCTGCACCGCGAGGTTTTTGTCCGCCGAATACTCCGGTTTTCCCCACTCCTCAAATCCAACATTTGATTTCTGTTAATTGTTAATTTCAGTTTACAGTGTCCCCAATTAGTGCTCCGTGCAGCGCAGGAAAATTGGACACTTAAATGAAGTACTTTCCTTTTCCACTTCTACTTCCACTTCCTTTATTTTACCTTTATGGCTGCACATATGAATGGCAAAGTATTCCACCAATTTTTCTTAGTCTATTTCAACGGCCTCCTATGACGAAAAAGCAGATTTTGTCGAATTGGCTTGAACCCTTCCATACGGTGGCTAGTTAGGGCCATTGTTAAAGGTAGATATTTTTCCTTGAGAATTTTGAAATTAAGTGTTTTTTCACCGGACCCTTATCCCTTTGTTTACATTGTGTTCCCAGTGGCACCTAAATTATATGACTTAAGACTGAAGTGCATAAATGTCCAGCTAAATGATATGAAGCTAAGTACTCCTTGAAGAGCCGTACTCCAACCCTTTTTCACATTTGTCACACCCCCCTTTGTAAAATCTGTTAAGGGTCACTCCCAGGGGTCAATAGGTTAAACAACGCTGTACACCTCCTATCAACCCCCCCCCCCCCCCCCCCCCCCTGCATAAAAACAGTACCACTTACTTCACACAATGGTAGCAACTCAAGTAGAGGTGGCTTAACCTCTGAATACCCTGCCACTTATTTGCAAATTTTCAAACTTGAAAATTGGAGTTTACAAACTCAAAATTTTGTGTTCACAAACCCGAAATTTCGAGTTTAGAAACTAAAAAATTTGCGTTCACAAACTCGGAATTTCGAGTTTGCAAACTCACGATCGGAGTAAAATAACTGCAGACAAGGGGTAAAATACAGACTAAGGCTATAATTTAACTGTTGAAAAAGGCCAAACCCTTTAGAAGTGCTAACCTTAGGCCTAATTACTGAGGCGCAAAAAAATATTTAGGCTTAACTGTAAGCACTTATTAAGGGTTTGGGCTTTTACAGCAGTCAAATTATAACGTTGATCTGCATTTTTCCTCTAATCTGCAGTCTGCATTTTACTCTGACCAGTTTCCAGACTCGAAATTTGAGTTTCTGAACGCAAAGTTTCGAGTTTGTGAACACAAAATTTGGAGTTTCAAAACTCAAAATTTCAAGTTTGTAAACACAAAATTGCCCTCTTCCGAAATACAGAAACCTCAAAGACTACAAAACTCTGCCGCCCGACTTATTACGCGAACAAAAAAATCTGAACATACAACAGTCCAGTCCTTATCAATCTGCACTGGCTCCCTATAGAACAACGTGTTATCTTCAAGCTTCTTCTCTATACCTTTAAAGCACTCCATGGTCTGGCCCCTGATTACTTGGCAAATCTGTTAACTTTCTATAAACCTGTCCACACCCTCCGTTCCTCAAGGTCCATCAATCTGTCTGTCCCAAGATCTAGAACCTCCACCTATGGCGACAGATCCTTTGCGCCCCAAGCTTTGGAACAAACGTCCTGAGTTTATAAAATATTGCGAGACCTTAGATTCCTTTAAAACCAGGCCCAAGACACACCTTTTTAAAAACGCTTTCAACTTATAGTAAATTTTTAATCCTATTCTTGTAATTACTTTAAAAAAATGGCGTGAGAACTTTGAACCAATCACTGAGTGAAGTAATAAACGCGTTCCAAACTAAAATGGGTTTTTCCAAAACCACTATTTTCCGTTGAGAAAGTGAATATTCCTCGGAGCCTATACGCTGTTCATTGAAAATCTTATCATTCCTAACAACAACGAAACCGGTTCAGTAAAGAAAGCCTTTATTTGACCTTCACAATTTGGCAGTCAGTTAAACATGCCAGTAAAACTTCTGAATATGCTTACCCTATGAAAAATTGATCTCACCGCATGCAGAATGAAAATCTGCTAAAACTGAATTACATCGGCAGCGACTATTTTCCCCCGATGCAGAAATTCTGCATCATGTGCAGTCGTTAAAATAGGCTTAAAATTTACTGAATTCAGCTACCATGCAGAAATTCTGCACGCAGTAAAATCCGTGAAAATCTACAGAAACTGGACTACATCAGAAGTGACTATTTTCCCCCGATGCAGAAATTCTGCATCATGTGCAGTGGTTAAAATAGGCCTAAAATTTACTGAATTCATCTACGATGCAGAAATTCTGCACGCGGTAAAGTCCGTGAAAATCTATTGAAACTGAACTATATCGGCAGCGGCTATTTTCCCCCGATGCAGAAATTCTGCACGCGGTAATATCCGTTAAATTTACTTAATTTAGCTACGGATGCAGAAATTCTGCACGTGGTAAGATCCGTGAAAATCTACAGAAACTGGACTACATCAGCAGCGACTATTTTCGCCCCATGCAGAAATTCTACATCATGTGCACTGGTTAAAATAGGCCTAAAATTTACTGAATTCAGCTACGATGCAGAAATTCTGCACGGGGTAAAGTCCGTGAAAATCTATAGAAACTGACCAATATCGGCAGCGACTATTTTCTCCCGATGCAGAAATTCTGCACGCGGTAAAATCCGTGAAAATTACTTAATTCAGTTACGGATGCAGAAATTTTGCACGCGGTAAAATCCGTGAAAATCTACAGAAACTGGACTACATCAGCAGCGACTATTTTCGCCCGATGCAGAAATTCTGCATCATGTGCAGTGGTTAAAATAGGCCTAAAATTTACTGAATTCAGCTACGATGCAGAAATTCTGCGTAAAATCTGTGAAAATCTACAGAAACTGAACTACATCAGCAGCGACTATTTTCCCCCGATGCAAAAATTTTGCACGCGGTAAAATCCGTGAAAATCTACAGAAACTGGACTACATCAGCAGCGACTATTTTCCTCCGATGCAGAAACCATGTTCAGTGGCTAAAACAGGCCTAAAAATGACTGAATTCAGCTGTAGAGATCGCCAGAAACTAGACTAAATAAGCAGTATTCGTAAAAGACATTGCCCACTTCAGTTTACTGAAAATGGTGATGCGATTTTTTTTCTAAATGGTTGCGTCGAAAGCGCATGGTGAAAATCATGGGTACCCACCCTCGGCTACAGCTGAAAATAACTAAAAAAGATCGTTCAAAATTCAATGAATTGATTCACTGGCATCAAAATCACGCGGGGTTTGTCAGTAACTAGTGCAGCGGCGACAATTCTCGAAAACATCGCATCATAACCGTAGCTGCGGCTAAATATTGAATACTCCATAAAATTAATCTATTAATCTATAGGAAAAACGTGGAACCGCTATTGCACCATGCATACAGTTGTTAGTTGAAACCAAAAAACCTTCAAAGATATTATATATCTACTTTTTACTAATGTATGGTTGAAGTGAAAAAGATAAGCAAACGTAATACTTAACAACCAGATAGTTAGGTATTTTCAAAGCGCAATGCTGTTTCAGAATACAGCCAGGTGTTATCAACACAGAATTGGATGAATGTCCCATGATAAGATCATTCAAAACAATCTTCTTATTTCTTTGTAACTTTTCAGTCTCGAAGAAAATACTTGGTCTAACCATTCAGATAAAGCCTCTTCAGTAGAACTTTCACATGGTGCTTTTTAGTTTTTAGTATTTCACAAAAAAATGAATTGGATTTTTTCTCCTATATTTACATGGGCACTGGGAGTGAAGGTTTTAACAGTGTGCATCCTGGTGATTATGAATGATTTGTACTATTCCTCACTGAGGAATACTTTTCCATTAAGTGCCTTCTTGTAGTCACCTGCAGCTTCTTTGCTTCAGTAAGTTCAAAGGAGTGGAGAATAATACACTCCTTTGGAAGAACTTCTGTCCAAGGTTCCCTTGTTCTTGGAAGGCTTAAAGGTGACCACTTCCCTCTGTATATGCCTTTCCAGTAATGGATTTTGAAATGATCCTCACCGATCTCTTTTAAAACACCAATCACTGGCTCCTCTTCACAGCGTGATAAGAAAACTGCTGCATATGTTTTAATTTGAAGCCCTTCGTAGAAAGAGTCAACACGTTCAACAGGATTTTCTCTGTTGCTGGGGGCAACATACCTTCCAGTGTAAAGCTGAAAAAGAATACAGTTTAATCAGAAAAGGTTAATTGAAGTTACCATGTACGTTCAGAGGAAAAAAAAAATCGATTTTCGTTTTTTAAGTTGGAAATGAACTTTCCAGTAAGATCTTTCAAAAGAGTGAATATTTGCCGAGAAATTGGGATGTAAGCGATTTTCACCGGAAGTTAAACTCCACTTTGATTGACAGCATTATGTAATCATGCGGTCACGATGGTTCACCGGTACTGGTGTTTCCGCCGCTCTTTCTGCTGATGATTTAGCCCACCTTTGTCGCTTCGGCTTGGGCCCAACAGCTTTGCTTGATGAGGTCTTTCCTCGTTTAGTTTTTTCCATGATGATTACATATACAAAATGCAATATCGACGGAAAATAAACACCGCAAATATCCAACGAAATGGCGAAGGAATTGATTACTCTGTAACGCGAGTACGTGCAAAATTGCGAGAAAATCATCACAGCAGGTAACCGGAAGAAAAAGTGCCTTGCGAAACAATTGGCTAATTTTCCGTAAAGGCGTTAGGGGGCGGTACTTGTTTGTGTAGGGATAATTGTTTTTGAGCGCTCTTTTCTCGAACGTTAATTTTCGCTTCAAGGAGACAATTTCAAGAGTTACAACTCAACAACGATTTGGCCGATTTCTGTTAAATTTGGCCAGATGCTGGCATTAATTAACGTTCCAGTCCGCGGGTTGCCTGAACTAAATAGGGCTAGATTGCAAAATACCCCGTACTCCAAATGCCTTAAAAAACTGCCACCGCAGTCCTGTAGTCGTGAAGTGAAGTGAAATTATTAGTCTCTCCCCTTGGGGCTTTTCAAGACTAATTTATTGCTGCATGTTACGCAGTTTACAATTAATTTAGAAGGCGAAAGATGCCCCTCGTTCTTTAATAGAGGTGTATGATATGTTGAGTGTCCTTAACTGAACCACAAAATGAAAGCTAAAATTTTACGAGAATGCTTAGGCCTAATCACTGAAGCGAGCGCTTAGGCTTCATCAGTAGCGAGTGCTTTCTTCTTCACACGAACTCGTGGAAAGTGTCCTTAACTGAACCACAAAATGAAAGCTAAAATTTTACGACGCAGTGGCATGGGACAGAAAATGATACATATAAACAACTCTGTTCCTAAACCGGGTATTCTGCAATCAATGCTAAGCTTTCATTTTGCTGTTCGGTTAACTACAGTTTTCACTGATGAGATCGGGTGAAGAAGAAAGCACTCGACTGTTTACTGATTAAGCCTAAACGCTCGTTTCAGTGATTAGGCCTAAGTATTCTCGTAAAATTTAAGCTTTCATTACGCGGCTCGGTTAACTACACTTTTCACGAGATCGTGTGAAGAAGACAGCACTCATTTACTGATTAAGCCTAAGCGCTCGCTCCAATGATTAGGCCTAAGCATTCTCGTAAAATTTTAGGTTTCATTTCGCGGTTCGGTTAACTACACTTTTCATGAGATCGTCTGAAGAAGAAAGCACTCGTCTACTCATTAACCGCTCGCTTCAGTGATTAGGCCTAAGCACTCCTAAAATTTTAGCTTTCACTTTGCCGTTCGGTCTCATTAAGCCTAAGAGCTCGCTTCAGTGATATATAATTTAGGCCTAAGCATTCACGTAAAATTTTAGCTTTCATTTTGTGGTTCAGTTAAAGACATTTAGGTATCATACACCTCGTTCTTTAATCCACAAATGCTAAAAACGCCACTTAAAAACTGGCCGTTATTTTCAATTATTATTTAACTACTACGTGACTTCGGACCCCGGTTACAACCATTTTATTCTTCGGAGTTATCAAATATTCAGTCATCGACCACGGGACCGCGGACCGCGGTGGCAGTTCATTTTAATGCTTGCCCTTTAACAGTTTTCATTCATCGAATACGGGACTGCGGACCGCGGTGGCAGTTAGAACACTTTAGAACACTTTATTTATAGGGTGCATAATTACAGTAGAAAAACTGTATTCTCCCTTATGGCCCTGTTAAACTAAATACCAATAACTAAAATACTAAATTAATAAATTACTCAAATACTATAATACCCCAATACGCAAATACTATAATACTCAAATACAGTTCATTTTAATGCTTCCCCTTTAACACTTTTCATTCATCGACTACGGGACTGCGGACCGCAGGGGCAGCTTTTAAATTTTTAAATAGGGCGTTTGCTGGGCCGGGTATTCTGCAATCGCTCCATAAATAGTAAGCTCATCTGCGGGCATTAACGGTTGGGGAATATCTTGAGTGTTGTCCTCGTCTCCGAGCGAACGGTGTCTACATGCTGTAGTGGCGTTTTGCAATTACGCTTACCATTTGATACACTCACCGTTGTAATTTATTCCAGCCGCAGCGCGATGGTCTCCACTTCGATGCCTCTTGATAGGGGTACTTTGAAAGATAGTATCTCCTATACGTTCACATAAAGCTTCAAGAAATTCTTTTTCCTCACTTATCCGTTTGTCGCCCATAATCACGGTCAATGGCTAAAATGTGCCTTGCACGTATTCCGCATGTTATCTGTCACTGAAAGTGATGGTCTGCAGTAAATCAAAGTTGTCGATTATTTGCGAATACCTCGTGCATGGGAACGGTTTCGATTAAACACTAACGTAAAATGACGTGTCTCAATATCATTGGACTATTTCCGCGAAACTCTCAACGTTCTTTGTCTCTCCTTATCCCTGTGATTGGTTAAATTCTATTACCCTCAAACATTTTCCAGATCTACGGGCTAGAATATTTTGACACATTAATTCGTTACCGGTTGTTACGACTTGCCGCACATCCGAAAAAGCTTCTTTTTAAACTTTTCCTGCCTTTACTCGCAAAATGGACCTCTGGACGATCCAATTAGCAAAACCCGGGGACAAGCCAAAAGTGTTTCGCGATGGTTCGCCCCTAAAAAAGAGTGATGGACAGCGTTATGGTACAGTGGCAAACGTGTCATCTTCTGTCCAAGCAGGGAGTAATAAGCTCTTCGTCAAGGTGAGACTTTAAGATTTATCTTTTCCGCTTACAATAATCCCTACTCTAGTTCGATTAATTTTACATGACTATTGTCTTGGGTTTCCAGAAATTGTTGGCTGGAAATTCTTTCCAAGTTTGAGTTCCAAATACCACCACAATCTATTCATTTCCGTTAGCAATGACAGAAAAGTCTCGGTTTAAGATCATCCGGCTATTGTTTACACGTGTCCCAGGAAGCTAGCTTTTGAAGAACGAGGCATACAACAATGGAGATTGTTGTTATCCAGTGGTATGTAACTGAAGTAGCCGGGTATTCGGAAATTCTAGCCTATCGACAAAGATTTGTTTAAGTTACGTTTAACTGTCTTTGAAAGTCATTCACTAGAAAACTTAACAAAACGTGTTGTATTTGTTTTACCTGGTGCGATGTTCATTCAGGTTGAGATGTTGGTCAAATTTTCTATGCTTTGTTTCTAAACAGCATACTCTGTGAGGTATACCTCGTCACACATAGATTCCTTTTAGAGAACTCAGCAAAATGAATCCTTATTGATTTTGGATATCAATATTTTGAACATTTGAAAATTGTGTCTTTAGAGGTATGCGAATTTATGAGTTCGAGCTACTATATGTGTCGCGTGGCATTTGTGCAACGCACTGAAATACGAACTTTCCATTTACGCAAGTTAATATATTTCATAAAAATTCTTTGACTTGGGCCATTTAAGTTTCAATAAGAATAAAACGCAAACAGCGGTTACAAACATTTGCTTGAACTGCATAACTTTTATAAACTTAACGTTTCGTATGTTACTACATGCATCATCAGAAGTGATTATTATTCAGTTACAGATAAATTTAAATTAAAAAATGCAGCTGTAAGGACTGGGACTAACGAAATTGATTTTTTCCCATAAAAAGATAAACTAGCTCCTTCCTTCAGGTCAAAAGTAGTGTACAGAGCAAAATGCTGGGATTGCAATGATTTCTATACAGGGAAAACGATACGCAGATTACGTGACAGAAAAACAGAACATTTTAAATGATTTGACTAAAAATTTTCACGAATCTGCAATTGCTGATCATGCTTTCTCAACCAACTACAGAATTAAGTGGGATCATCTTGAAATATTAGCAACTGATCGATCAGACAAGCATTGTAAAATTAAAGAGTCTCTGTTTATCCGTGATCTAAAGCCAGCCTTAAATGAAAACGTTGGCAGTGAGAAACATTATCTATATTATTAGCATATTTCTTGTCGTTTTATGTCAACCAATTTCGAATTTAAATTTACCTGTAACTGAATAATAATCACTTCTGATGATGCATGTTGTAACATACGAAACGTTCAAGTTTCAACATTCAACATTCAACGTTCAACATTCAACATTCAATATTCAAGTTTCAACATTCAATATTCAAGTTTTAAATTGAACTTCACGGATGAATGGTTGACCTTTTGAAACGAATCCGTTTAGAGCGTTGGGCGCAAGGAGTCACGCAAGCGAGACGGTAATGAATAGCTAGGAACAGCCAAAAATGGCGGCTGGCGGATATTTTCATGCTTATCATATAGTTTAGGAGACAATCGCAAGGCTTGAAAACCTACGTGAACCATTTGAAATTGATGGATTATTCATGAGATTGGATTATCTCAATCGCTTTCTTGTAAACGTTGATAATGACAGTAATTCACAAACAGATGGAATTATCAAGATGTAGCTTTTAGCTTTTTGTGTGATTTGTGGAGTTATTGATGAAAGGGCCTTCACTTACTTGAAGTTCTGGATCTGCCAGTGTAAGGTGTCCCTAGAGCTGCAGTCTGCATGCTCTATTGTAGTCCAGATAATTATGTTTTGATATAGACTGTAATACTTGACCTACCATGCCATATTTTGTAGATTTTTGGAGGGATTATTCATTTCTAGTCGGTGTCAAAAATGTATAAATTGACATCACTCTCACATCTCATTTTATTAGTTACTGTTTTAGAATTATATGTAAATTAATTGTTGTGATGTGCATCTCTTTTACACCCCTCATGCTTTTGTCTTACAGGGAATGCTGTTACTGCCGCTCTGATGTGTGGAAGGAAGGCTATATTGACAGGCACATCATGTGACAAGCGTGTTATCTGCCAAAAACTAAGTACCAGTACTCAGCTCACAACTACTGAGATGGATTAAGCCCTGGTTGTTTACAGATTTAAAGTGCATTGTAAACTATTGTAAACTATTGAAAATATCCCATGACTAAGGCTTAACGACTGGTAAGAAACAGATCTTACAAATTCATTTTAAACATTTTTAACTCATTCCAAGTGGATTTTTCAGGCCAGTGTTGGGGTCAATACCGAGAACCTGGAGCTTACATCATTTGTGATTGGCTAATGGGATGTGTTGGTTAAATTTTTCAACCAAGAGAAGGCATTTCTAATGATGTGTCCAAGTTAGCTATCTTGCTATTCCTCTTGGACGCCTTTAAGTGACTTTTGGAAAATGTGCTTAACCTTTTATTCAAAGAGTTAATTACGGAGGCAGAAAATGTTGTACCTTTTGAGTCATTACATGAAATCCTATGTTCTTACCATTCGAATGAAACCACTGCAGCAGTACAAAATGAAAATTTGGATTTTTCCAAACGTTTACATAGTGACCATTGTTGTAGTGAAACGTAAAGAATCACAAAAATAAATCATTTTAAGACCAGCCCTTAATCTACTTGAGTACCATATGGTTTAAGAGGGCTTTATTGATCATTTTGTTTAGTACAGTTGAAAATTCAGCTGTTGCAAACTAAATTTGAAGTTTGGTAGATGATGTTGTTAGTAATAAACTTCCAAATTTTAGAATTGACTTTGATTAGCACACCATGAGTATTAGTTCTTTTGCTATAAACCTAATTATACAATGCCAATGTGTAATCTGCACTCCGGCACTGCAACAAGTTAGCCAGAAACTGAAATGACTATAATTCACCTTTTTAATCCAATCTTGTTTCAAAGTGGCCAAAACCTGTGTAGTGAATTGAATAGTGAATTACATTTTCATTGTACAGAGGTTTTGCATCTGTTGTTTTGAAGTTGTTTCTACACCCTTCATTTTGCTGTACGTAAATAAGTCAATTAAGTGGAGAATAAGATTTACAGAAAGTCTGCATCTTTTGAAGCCACTAGGCTGAGATGATTTTTGCATCACACAGTTGTAGAAAAATAAGGTTTGCAGAAATTCTGCGTCACACAACTGTTGTAGAAAAAGTATCGAGTCTAGCGGAAAATACAAATTTGCAGAATTTCTGCATACAACGTTTTCAAGCCACTAGGCTGAGATGCAGAATTTCTGTATCACAAAGTTGTAGAAAATGTAAAAATTTAGCAGAAAATAAGGTTTGCAGAATTTCTGTATAAGACTTTTACAAGCCATTAGGCTGAGATGCAGAATTTCTGCATCACACAATTGTTGTAGGAAGGGTATGGAATTTACCAAAAAATAAGATTTGCAGAAATTCTGCGTCACACAACTGTTGTAGAAAAAGTATCGAATCTAGCGGAAAATCAAATTTGCAGAATTTCTGCATACAACGTATTCAAGCCACTAGGTCGAGATGCAGAATTTCTGCATCACGCAGTTGTTGTAGAAAATGTATAGAATTTATCAGACAATAAGATTTGCAGAATTTCTGTATCCGACTTTTTCAAGCCATTAGGCTGAGATGCAGAATTTCTGCATCATACAATTGTTGTTAGTAAAAGTATCGAATTTAGCGGAAAATGAAATTTGCAGAATTTCTGCATCCAACGTTTTCCAGCCACTTGGCTGAGATGCAGAATTTCTGCATCACACAGTTGTTGCGGAAAATGTACAGAATTTATCAGAAAGTAAGATTTACAGAATTTCTGCATCAAACTTTTTCAAGCCATGCAGAATTTCTGCATCGTTCATTTGCGTTAGATAAACTATACTAGAATTTGTCTGCAGCCTGTAGTCTTGTGGACAAGAACACCTTTTCCTTACTGCAGTTTTTTAGCCCATTTTTTGTGTCCGTGTGTTACCCGTAATTTTTGATTGTATATTTTTAGTGAAAATATGAGTGCAGAGTAATTATGAGCTATTAAAACAACTGTTTGAAATTGTGATTCGGTCGTGTTAACAGTATATCACTCCAAGTTTTGATATTACTGCAGTCAAGTCTTTTAAGTTCCTGTCGGAAATCACGTTTTATGCAGAACCAAAGTGGGCTTTTTTGACGGAATTTTGTATTTTGGAAAAACCCATTTTAGTTTGGAACGCGTTAATACAAAACCACGCAATTCGCCTATTACTTTCGACACTCAATTGAAAACCGCTGCAAATGACTGACTAAAACCATTCGTCCTTTAATTAGAGAAGGGGCCCACTGATTGGGTAACTCCTAGGGCTAGCCTGACCATTCAAACTCCAACTTACGTGGTGTAAACCTTCTTAGCAACTGTGAATTGGTAGGTTAATTAAAGAGAAGTCAATGTTTGGAGAAGCAGAACGAAAAACAACAGGTTTAAGATCTCTCCCTTGTCAATTTTGATGCATTGTTTTGGCTGAATATCATCGTACAAACAGTTATCAATAAGTTTAACAGATGTAATCAGTAGTAGTTACGGAAAATCGGTTCGCTCCCTTTTAGTCACAAACCCTAACAACAAGACCCGTTAAATCTTACTCAAGACCAGAGTCCTTAGCGGCCTGAAAATGCCGAGTAGTGCTCGGCTACCGACTGAGCTACAAGGTCAGACGGGAGCAGTCCGTGGGAACTGAAGATGTTAAAGTCACGGCAATGAACATATACGAGTACAAGGAAGGATTACGTTTTTACAAACGTTGGCCGTCATCATCATCATCATCTTGTCCTTTTCCCTCTGAGGGAGATGGGGCCTTGCGTTCTCTCTCTCCAAGCTTTTCGGTCTTCTGCCCAACCTTTGAACCCAAGTTCACCTAGTTCTCTCTCTATCGTTCTTCGCCATGTCTCCTTCGGCCTACCTCTTCTTACTGAGTCTGTTCTTCTATTTGGTTTGCTGCAAAGTTGTCTCGTAGCATCAAATACCGTCTTCATATTGCCCGTTTTGGCTGTTTTCTCGGCATCGCTAGCAATCTGGTCAATCCAGTTTCTCCTATCTCTCCTCAGTTGTTTTTTCACTTCTTTGTCTTTAGCTTGGTATTCCACTCTGTACGCTGCTTTTAGTCTCTTTGACCTGGTTGAATC
>OX421448.1:4857500-4860000 GCA_949126865.1 Montipora capitata | reverse complement strand
TAGCCCTTTTCACGGTTAGTTTTTCTCATTTGCATTACAATATAATCTAGCATGTATGTGAGGCAATTTCGGGCTTTTTGTAGTTTTAACCCGAAATTGCCTCGCATCCACGTTACATTACATTGTAATACAAATGAAAAAAACTAACCGTGAAAAGGGCTATTAAATGTAAAATAATATTATGAAGACATCATAACGTGCAGCACATATTAATTGAAAAACACCTCAAATGCCATTCGTATTGTCTTAGGCGGGGGCATATGTAGTGAAAACTATTACAAGTTTTTTTTTTAGGAAATAAAACCTACTTGAGTAAATTCAAAGTGTCATTTTTTTATTTATTTTAGGAAATAAAACAAACTTGGGTAAATTAAATTCTTTTTTTTTGGTTTGCCTGGGTAATGCCATGGTCGTTGGTCTTAAATCGAGGGTTATTTAAGTCAGAATCTTGTTTGTGTTTGTGGATCGAAAGTTCCATTTTGGACTCGAATCACGTTCGGACCTTTGATTCAAAATTTAGGAGAATCGGCTTTGATTAAAATGATAAGATCCTACATCCTGCCTTAATTGCAAACTATAATGAACTATAATTTTGTCTTAATTAACATGTCGTTTCTACATTGCTCTGTGCATGATCACCATGACTGATACAATCAAGACTGACTGTATTTGGAGTTGTGTTATATGCGATCAACATCATTTGATGCAGAATTATTTCGGAAAAGCTTGCACCAATTCACTCTCTCATTAAAAAGAATCTTGAAACTCTCTCGATAATTAGAGCTTTGCAGAGCATACAACATAGGGTTGCAAAAAGAGTTTGCGAACACCAAAAGTCGGCTAATTCTATGCCACAAATACAGAGTGTCATAGTTGTCTCGCACAGTTTTCGTATCGGAGAATACAAGAAAAATGAAGTAAATTGAAAATGGAAGCGAGCAGATGGCGAAAAAAACGGAAAGCCAGATTAGAAGGCGAGCCAGTTGGTTATTGGCTTGTCTTTCAGCACTGGTCCTTGTGGATTGCGAACAAATTGTTCGCGTAAAGAACAATCCACGGACAATTTCGAAATAGCAAAAAAAGACTACAAGACAGCTTACAAAGCCAAAACAAACGCTAGTAAAGATAATGAAGGGCTTGTTATAGATATACTCATCCAAGCTCCAGGGACGCTTACAGCGGTACTTCAAAGATGAAACGTCGACAGTGTTCGATTTAATATCTGGGACGCAAGATAACACAGCCAAGATCCAAAGGAACACTATGACACGCCCAACAGATTCTTTAGACATCCGCAATCTGGTATGAAAAGGTTTAACAAGTGCCAAATATCTTTCCACTGCAATTGTGCAAACCGTCAGAACTCCTGCGTTCATCGAGATTGGTACAGTAGCATTTCCCGCAAACAGCTTACAGATCAAATCTCCTGTGAGTCCCTGAAGACGAACCGATGTGAGAGCAAAGTCGTATAATCCAGGACAGAGTAAGAGAGTCACTAAATCAGCAACAGCCAAGTTCATCAAGAGATAGTTGGTCGTAGTGTGCATTGATGGTGTTTTCCTCACGATTGTAATGATGATGCAGTTACCAAGAACACCTGGGAGAATGATCGCTGAGTACAAAACAGCGAACACCACATCTTGTCCCGAAATAGCGATAGCTTCTGGCCGAGAGAACGACGCGTTGATGTTCATTCTTAGTTTTCGTCCTTTTTTTTAAAAACAGTGGGCGAGTTTAGTTTCACTGCGTCTCAAAGAATTGACACATGTAAAAAAAAATTAATATACCAATTGGCCTATTTTTCAAAGTGCAGGTGCGAAGCTGACGCTTTTCAATATTTGTTTACCTTTGAAAAGGGAACAGAACCGAAATTGACAATTAATTACCTCCGTATCTCAAATTCAACACTTTGAGGTGCGATATGTAAATCTTGGAGTATAATTTGACAGTTACCTATCACTAGATGAACACATCTAAAATGTGTAAATCTGCTCAGTTTTATTTAAGAAACATAAGTAAAAATTCGAAGATATCTTGACAAGAGCTCTACGTAAACAGACTGAGATTCTGATCCACGCGTTTGTTAGCTCCAAACTGGACTTATGGACTACCTGCTTCGGACCTGCTGATAAATTATCTTGAGGTTGGTAAGACCAACACTAAATCGTATGGTGATGGGGCTTTCTCCATAGCAGGCCCAAAGCTCTGGAATGAACTTCCCTTGGAGATCAGACAGTCGGCAAACGTAAATGTCTTTAAGAGAGTTCTGAATTCTTATTTACTTAAACAAGCCTGCGAATTAGTTTAGCTATATCTCTATATGGTGCATTTTTGGTGCTTTTTTACGATTATTCTCCTTTCAGAATTTTTCATTAGTTTATATTGACCATTGTCATGCTGAATGTGTTTCTCGTGTACAGTACTTAAGTTACACCAAAAGTAGATCTAATAGCCACTGCACTTCGCGCTTTAATTTGCTGTGAAAAAGAAATTGAAGTGA
>OX421448.1:4832500-4852500 GCA_949126865.1 Montipora capitata | reverse complement strand
ATAGTTGTTAAATAGTCCCTAGCATGAAAAAAAGATTCTTTTATCTCAATTTCTTTTGTTTTGATCTCGCAATCTGATTGGCTAATTTGCCGTTGTCGATAAGTGTCTAGAGAACGCTGCTCGCGTCAACGTGACGCGCAACCAAACAGACTGTAGACAACTCCCTTTGTGTCACAAAAATCATAAAGTGTATAGAGGCTGCACCTCGTTCGTAAGTCCACAACATTTTGACCACTGCGATGACGATAAAGTGGAGGATACAGACAACGCTGAACCGCATTCGATTTGTTGAATTTATGAGTCGGTTTGGATTTACAGTGAATGCATTGTCAGAAAAAAGATTCCGAGAACTTAACGCTACTATTGTTTAGTCATGAGATAAACAATCGAACCAAAGGTAAAAATTGTTGACGGTGTAATACGTAAATCGTGTATATTTGTTTGACCTGAAAACGATTTCGCACAACATACTTTTTGTTACCACCCGCTAGCGTGTTTACGCTTTCCGAACCACTCGTGTCACGACATGTCTACTACTCCAAGATGCGATTTGATGGAGGTATCGACCGATAGAACGATTCCCAATTTCTTCCGATCCAAAAACAAGTTCAAAGTCAAGTTTCTTTAGAGGTTATTACAGAATTATTAATAAGTGATCACCAACATAAACATCCTTAACTCCAAATACGGTAAGCAGGAATTTTCGAGCTCGCTTTTACGAAGACATTTATGTAAGTGAACGCCAGTCAGTAATAGTAATTGTAGTAATACTTTAATAGATTCATCCTTCAAAGGTTTTTCAGAAACTCTTTACAATAATAATAAATCATGTTCTCTAGAATAAAAGCGTAGTTCCAATGCTAGCAAAAGACTTCAACTATAAGTTCAGTCGCGCTTCAGTGACGTAACGCACTTGTGCACTTGTCACTTGTCACCGAGTGTCCGGGTTTGATCCCTGGCCGGGGACATTGTGTTGTGTTCTTGGGCAAGAAAATTTACTCCCATGATGCCTCCCAGGTGAATAAATGTGGGTAGCCCTGCGATGGCCTAGTATCCCATCCAGGGGGGAGTAGAAATACTCCTAGTCATGCTACAGAAACCGGTATAAGCTCCGGCCTAATGGGCCACTTGGCCCGTAAGCAGCCTTTACCTTATTGGATATTACTATGGTTTTAGACAAGGAGTCTGTCCTCTATATTTGGGACATTATCCTCGTTTGGTTGCTCGGTGGCTAATGCGCCATGTTTCCCAGGGATGAAGGGGGGAGGGGGGGATTCCAGTGAAAAGTGCATAAAAGTTACCCAGTTACGTCAACCATTAAAGACAGAGTCAACATTTCCGCTTTGTCGGCAGTGAAACCTTTTTTCATCGTCTCCTCAAAAAATGCTCGAAAAAATGCCAGCATATTAATGTACAAAAGCCAAACAATCAGTCTTAGTTTGTAGCTACTCCGGTTTGGAATTGAAAGTGACTTAACAAAGTTACAATTCAAAGATTCAGCGTTTTGACAGTTAGCAAGTGTCTTCATCAGGGGTGAAGAGAAACCGTCGGAAGAGTCCTTTTATAGAGACGCTAATTAGCGACCTTACTTTAGAGAAGATATGACCCAACGTCCGAAAATGCTTTCGAGCCAATTCGACGTTGTGACTAGACAAAAACATTTACAGGCCTTTGTAACCCCTTGGACGGACGGGATAACCCGCCGTTTTGTCAGCGTTTGCCATATAGCGTTACAAGAGCTGGTAACAGTTTTTAAACAGTTACGGAGGAAGGACTTTGGATAGCCATTTGCCTTCAAAACAATGACTTCGTATTCTCGGCTCTTTCATCTCAGAATCACGTTAGGATCGAAGGCATTCCGCCCTCGTGAGCGAGATTGTGGTCACGGACTTTTTGTGGCAGATCGGATGGTGTGAGTCAAAAACGAGATATTTGTCCCTGTGCGCCAGTTGGTTTACGATAAACACTAGTTGCTAGATTTCCCCGGTCCGCTCTATATACATGTAAATTCAGGAAAGCCAAATGTCTGTCGTTTTCACGCTTGATGGTGGATTTGATAAGCGGCTCAACTGAGTTCAAATGCGTTAGTAGGCGTCCCACGTCGTTTGCTGATACGCAGAAACGACATCTTCAACTTGTCCTTTCCAAAACAAAGGTTTGACCAGAGAAGAGGTCATGGCTCTTTGTTCAAGATCTTCCATGACCATATTGGCAATGACGGCAGAAAGGGGCGAGCTCATTACTTTACCGGTTGACTATTTGTCTGAACACAATCATTTTGTTTTTTTGTTTTTGTTTTTAACGCCACCTGAATATCGGTGAATATCGACGGTTTCTCTTCACCCCTAATGAAGACTCTTGCTAAGTGTCGAAAAGTTAGGTGTTTGAACTGGAACTTTGTTGAGTTACTTTCAATTCCAAACCGGAGCAGCGACGAATTATGACTGTTCATATATTAATGTTTTGTGTATTCGTTTTGCCACAAATATTAATTTTCAATTGCCTTTCGGGAAGGTCCTGTCGTAAAACTTGGAAAATTTGGAACATTTTCACTATGGTTGTTTTCTCTTTTCTTAATTTCAATTCAGTTTTATCAAAAGCCCATAACCCGGAAGTGTGGATCTCTCTCATTTGGCCTTGGCCCATCATCTTCCGGGTCGTTGACGTCAATGAGCATCGGAATGACGTAAATTGCCGGAAATTGTTGTTTTTGTGGGCAGTCAACTTTTCATCTACATAGAGCGTTGGGACGAAAAGTATTCAAGCAAAGCCGGCAAAATATGTTACACTGGCGATTCAAAGCACGTCTTGGTTCTCTTAGCAACGACTGTCATCTCTATTACACGTTCACATATCCCGTCTTCCTTTTAATTTCCCGGAAAAAAGGAAAATATCACGAAAACATCAGTCATAAAGTCGCATACTTTATTCAATTTAACTCAAGACTAGAGTCTATAGCCTGAAAAATGATTGAGATGACACAAGGCAATATGTAGGTCGACAGCCCAAGTTCGTATATCGGCTTACATGCAAAAGTAAAAGACAAAGTACGTAAAACTATCTTTAGGTCCTCCCACTTTTAATTTCTTGAGATTGCACGCCAATCCGCCATGCCAGTATTCATTTTTGCACGTACGAAACTCCCTGTTTCAGTAAGCAGTTTTCTTCTTTTTCATTTGCTTCCGTTGTTCGAAAGAAATGAAAAAAGCCTGATATGGTAAATTGATCACCGTACTGAAGGAATTTGGCAGCTGACGTTTCGCGTTCGAATCATTGGCCGTGTTTTCACGACAGCCGTTGTCAGTGCTTAACATTTCTGAAAGTGGTCTGCTTGCAGACTACGTTAAGCGACTTAAAAATAATACGTGTTTTCACGGGTATTTAAAAGACGAGAGAGAGCACGTGCCAATACAATAAAAATAACCGCAAACGACTCCTCATTTGCCGAAGGTAATTGCCAACTCGCTTAAGCTACCTGGTTTGGTGGCTTAAATTTAATGAGAATTCTATTGAAATTTGCCGACTTTCTTAACTTTAAGCTAATTGGGAAAGGAACTGCTTTCACGGAATTTTCGGTTATCACTCGCAAAGCGACCTGAAAAACCACTCGTGAAAACACAGCCATTTTTGGGGCCAAAATGTACGGGAGAACACTTTGAGTAGCTTGGTTCGACTTCATCAATGCGAAATGCTGCGCAAGAATAAGTGCTCTTGACTTTTAAAGGACAGCAGCTTCTCCCCTGAAAGAGACAAAAAAATGTATAATCCTTTTTTTGGAATGGAACGGTAAGGAACGCGATTTTCTTCCAATCTCGGCCATTTTCCGTCATGAATCCGTCGTTCGTGTATTTCCGACGGGTCGCCCTAACAGCCAATAATTTTTTTCTTAACGAGCTCTTTTCTAAATAAGAGTTATTATATAAATATCGGGATTTTTCTTGTTCCTAAAACTGGATATCTTCATCGTTTGCAAAAAATTAAGATACTATATTCATCTTTCACGTATCGTCATGGTTACGGACATGTTAGGCGATAATAATAGTGTTGTTCACGCGCCAAGTCGTGTGACCGTTGTTGTCATTATCATCTCATTTTAATTAGATTTAGAGGAGATATGAATTTTATCGTCTCGTGCTATGATATCTCTCACGAGTGAGCAATCCATCAGTACTAGAAGATAAAATTTGTATCCCCGCGCGGTCATGCACTATCCTGAGGCCTTGCAAGGGTAAATTCCGACAAGGGACATGGCCCAAAAAGTAGCGACAGCACATAAAATGAAATTCCGACGAATGACATCCTTTCCCAGCAAAATTCCGACAGCAACGTCAAGGCCGAGAAAAAAAGTAGCGACAAAGAAATAAAATTGGAGCGGTGGTTTGGCATATTTTGACACTAAATTCAAGTTAACTGCCGAAAATATGAAGAGAAAAATGAGGACTTCTCGTGTTCCAAAAACAAAATTCCGCGTGCTTATATTTAACTCTACAATGCATTCGGCGCGTTTTTATTTTTAAAACTAGACGCTCCGTGAGCGTAAACTGGGTTGCCCGTTTGTAAGTGTTACACCAGGAGCGAAACACTGGGACACTCAGTTGGGTGGTAAGTGGATTTTTCTCAGAGTAATGGTGGGTGTGGCAATCCGAAGAAAAAAAGTTTAAGAATGCAATAGGTACTCCTGGTAACTCCTACAATGGAAGAAGAAGGCCAGAGGATTGAATGCGGATGAAGCATATTTCTCATTCATTCTCGGGGCCGCTCGATTCTCTAAACCGGCTGTGTGGTGAGGTGGTACTTAGTTGCGGGGAGCAAGTAAAAAACGATGAATTTAGGTTTTCTTCATTGTTGAGAGTTAAATTTAGGTTACACGAGGACGCAGTAGATTTTAGACGTTGTACAACATATGTAGTTATTTCTTCTATACAGGTAAGCTTGAAGTAATTACAATTTTTTTGAGTTTAAAACGTGGTTGGGTTGGAAGTGAGTTGATTTCGGCGGAGAAAGGCTATTATCATAAAATTATTTTTGTAAATTCAAGTTTTATCAGCGGTTTAGCTTGTGTCCTTAGTATCCAATTTCGCGCGGTTCGAGGACCATGTGAGAGTTTGCCTGCCATGTTGTTTTGTTATTAGGCGGACTTCACATTTTTACCGTATCTGAAGAGGTACAAGCGTGTTCTGTAAGTCGGTTTTCAGAGAACCATTTGTGTGTTATTCGAAGCATTATACTAGCCACATTTTTCCTTTCATTTAGAACGCGTGAAAGGAATTGTTACGTGACAAGTTTGTGATATCCATCAACTGTAATAGGACTGCGGTAAAGTTAATAATTGGGACAGAGGCTGAAGCAGGATTGTGTGGAATCGTCTCAGAAGTGTATTGTAAACCGTTCAAGCTTGGATGTTGTCAAGGAGTTAAGTCTTACGTGGGTGTAATATGGAATAAATCCTTTAAACGCATTTGGAATTTGGACTTTATTCTGTCATATGGCAGTCTCTGTGGTTTTGGCAGGCACAATTTTGTTTGTTGCTCGTAGGCTTCCTCTTGGCCTGATCGAAGATCAATGTTCTGTGCAGTTGCTTGGGTCTTCCTTTCTACTGTCAGAGTTTATCAAAGTACTGTCAGTGTAACGGTTCACTGCTTCAGATTTAAGGTGTTTGTAAGATACTTTTGCAGTTTCTTGATATAAATCTTTTGGAATCCTAGATCATAGCAGGAGCCCATCTGTGTTTCTGACCATAGATGCCGAGCATTTACATGATCAGTAATGCTCATGTATCATTTCATGCGTTGCTTCATTCATCGTGGGAACACTTGAATCCACAAATGACCAGCTTCCAAAGACAGTGGCTTCATGGCTCAGTTGGTTAGAGCGTCATACTGGTATCGCAACGTCATGGGTTGAGAACCTGTCGAAGTCCTGAATTTTTCAGGCTTTTCTACGCAATTGCTAGAATAGTTTTCATAACTGCGAGGATCATAACTTCACTTGAGTTTTTACTTAACAGCCTAAGAATTGTTCTCTTGTTGGATGTACATTGTATTTCTGCAGAAAAAAGGAAATGAGAAAACTTTTAGGACTTTCAACTTTTACAGAAGATGAATGTGGGTTCGTCCCAAGTGTTTTTGGTTTTAGAGGAATTTACGTAACAGACAAAATATGCAAGCAATGGGACCATGAAAAGAGTGAAAAGATATTTTCATATCAACAACTGGGGGACTTTTGAAAGATGTACTTTTCAGCATGTTACGTGCAAACCAAGAAAAAAGAAATCAGAATTCCTTTAGTAAGAGTCTTACCTATGATCGTCTGATAACTACATGTCGTTGATGGAATTTTCATCCTAACACCCTAAAAGAGAAAAAGATATTTAATAACAACGCTCCAGATTTTATTTTTATGAATAAGTATTCGTTATTGTAAATAAGGTGGGCTTTAGAAATATTTCTTTTATAATAATAATAATAATAATAATAATAATAATAATAATAATTATTATTATTATTATTATTATTACTTTTATTTTATTTTGTTTTTTTTTAAGGGGAACTGAAGGCAAAAAAAGAAGGATTTTTTGTTTTTCCTGGCATATCCGTCGCTCTTCGACCTACAAAAAAAAGTTTTTATTCCAATTTTGGGCTATCAGCATTGCGGCTCAGAGTGGAGGAGTCAGCGGGCATTTTTGCAGCTTATGATGTATGATATGGGGAAGACATGTGAGAAGCAGTATTTAGACTGATGTTTGTTGTGAATATTGAGTCCACGAAGAAACATCAAAGCAACAAAGAAAATATCCACAGCAACACTTGTGTTTACCTTGTTTCTGTTGATTATGAAATCTCTGTTCCCCATATCATACCTCACAGCAGACGGCTGACTTAGTTTTTGAGCCCGCCTTGAAAAGGCCAAAAAAGTGGGAAAAGCCCAACTTAATTTTAATTTGAACATAATTTTCTTGCAAAAAACAGAAAACGAGAAGAAGTAACTCCACAAACTTAACTTTACTTATGTTAGGCTAATTTCCAAAAAAAAAAATGTTGGAAAAGTTGTTGCTTTTGGCCTTCAGTTCTCCTTTAATGGTGGTCTGAACTGGTACGTCATATAAGAAGCATGCCTGTCGTTTATAGTAATTAAGAGTCCTGCCTGGGAATATCTGAGTAAGATGAAAGATACAAAGTAATTATTGTAAACTTACCTACTCGTGGTGCAGGGCACAGGCAGGGGGTGAGGCACCATATGGTGGTGCCTTGTAAAATCAGCTTGTCAACAGACCTCTGAAGTCTCCCATTCCGGTTATGGGAACTTCTAGCTTAGAAACAAAGATTGTCTCCTCAGGTTCTTGGGCAAGTTTGGAAGTTCTTGTGGCATATGAACATGATCCTTTTTGACAAAGGAATTGATAGAATTTACCAACTTCTAGAAAAAAAATTTTCTTGGTAATTTCAAATTAATAGACAGATGATTATCAAAATCTCTGCTTATTCAAAAACAATTACATTATTGTGTAACATGGTTTTCCCTCCACTGGTTGCAGAGCCTTAGATTTAATCTGCTTTGCTTAAGTCAAATGATGCCATATAATAACAATAATAATATTATAGATAAATGTTTATAATATTTAAGACAAAACTGATGAAACTTGTCAAGGTGGTGCACCAATTTGTCTGCTTTTGAGGTCACTGTGGTAGATTAAGATGTTATGAATTTCCAGTTTTGTTCTAGCTGGACTTGTGATCTCTTTGCCAGGTCTTTGCGACACCTTTTTTCAAAATCTCTAGAAGAGTTCTTTCATTTTCATTGTAAAAGATCCTTGCATGAAAGTTTCATAATATCATTTTAGTTATAGCTAGCATATGGATATTTTAACCACATCATGGTTCCTGCCAAGACACATTTGTACATTTATGAAAATTTTATATTTACAGTTATTGCTATAAATAAATACGGTATTATCTGCTCTGCATGACAGTTTAAATAAATATATATAAATATTTAAATATCTTTGTTATATTTTATGGATATTTTAACAGCATCATGGTCAGAGTAGTAGACGCTAATTACAGTATTCTCTATGATGTCAAATTTTGTTGTTTTTAGGTAAATTTGGTCAAGTATGTTTCCTGATGAGACAAAAGTTGGACTTTGTACAAACTGTGAATAACCTAGAGAGGTCATTAAAGATTTTAGCGGTCTTATGCTATCATCATTTAAGTAGTTGATATTGAAATCACCAAGAATGATGTCGATTGGATAAGTGCCAAGGATATTTCGTAGATGACTTACATATTGTATTATATTTGAGTTGTTCTTTCGGTAAAGAAAAAGAACTCTAAAATTGGGACGCATAGTTGTAGATGTATTCAAAATTATTACAAATTTCATTGCATTTACTTGTGGAAAGTATTCATGTTCCTTAGTTTCTATTGATCTTCTGGTACACAGTGCCAAACTTAAATATCTATCAGTAGGATGATCTTGCCTGAAGAGAGTAAATGGTAGTAGATGAGATTTTATGTCAGTATCATTGCTATGAGGTACAAGCTGTGTTTCTGTCAGTGCAATTAGATCACTGCTCTTTATGTTTGCATCATACTTGATATCTACACTATGTTTTTTGAGTGATCGTATGTTTAATAGACATATAGTGAGCATTGAATTGTCCTTACATTTTTCACAAGTTCCAATGGTTTTTGAGATTTCTCGCAGTCTTTCATATTCTTTATGTACCCGAGGATCTGCTTTCACATGTTTGCTGTTAATTTTTCCTATAATGCGAATACCATTTAAAGAGGTCGCTCGGCTCAGTGCAACATATACCTGACCATAATTGAATGATCTCTGTTTGACCAACTCAAAACTAATGACGAGACTGTTAAGTGACAATCCCTGTACTTTGTGAATGCTAACAGCGTAAGCCAATGTTAAAGGGAATTGCATTCTCTGTATTTCTGGAGAAGAAGGTTTATTTGGATGTATTTTAATTTTTGCTAGGACAGGTTCTATGGGCACAACTCTGTTTTGTCGCACAAAACTGCTAGTACTCTTTTGAATTAAATTGTTGCCAGCTTTGGCATCATCAAATTTTACATAGATAATGGTGGGTTTTTTGTTATTTTGATTTACTTCAATTTTAACAACAGTTCCTAGTTGACCATTTATAAGTCTATCTGCAATATCAATGTTGTTGGTTAACATAACTCTAGCAGATTCCTTTATATAGATATTAGCATCAAGTCCACCAGTTTCAGACCTGGGTCTAGCTAAAATCCTGTTAATATCTTGCTCTGATACATTAGGAGGGTACTGATCTGTGGCTTTAAGGTGAAACAACTGTGCAGGTATTTGGTGCAATTTCATTTCATTGTGTCGATTGACCGGATTATTTTCAGCCCAGATGTGAAGAGCATCTGATGGGTAATTAACATCTGATGGATCTACAGATCTAGATTGGATGCACTTGATATCTTCTTCAGTTTGAGTTGCTGTACGGAACCTATTCAGAAGTTCAGCAAATGGTTGGTCATCCTTCTGCCTCATGATATCAACAAGCTCTATCATTGTGAATAGGTGCCATGGGTGGCACAAGTTAAACACATCATTTTTGTAATTTGCAAAAACAGGTTTCCTGCGTATTGGTGGTAGTTGATACATGTCACCAATAGCAAGAATGCTAATGCCTGCAAACAGGTGAATATTTGATGTGCCAACAATTTCTTTTAGTCTTTGGTGGATATGAAGCAAAGTATTGTTAGCAACCATAGAGATTTCATCTATTATGATCAACTTGAGGTCAGCTAGTAACATTCTCATCTGTGTTTTCTTTTGGTCAGACATTGCAGATAAATTATCACCTGTTTCTTTGGGAATTGCCAAGGCAGTGTTTATTGTTGTCCCATCTATGTTAATAGCAGCAACTCCAGTAGGTGCCATTAAAAGAACTGTAGGTAATTCAGGATTCATCGGAGGATGTCTAAAGGTCTTTGTGACAGTGTGGTAGATTGTTCGGATCAAGTGACTTTTACCAGCACCTGCTCCACCAGTTATAAATAAATGTATTGGTTTTACTTCTTCAGGTTTTCGACTATTCATGTTTTTCATTTTACTTCTACACCAGGTGAGAATTATATCATAAGCATAGCGCTGTTTTTTGTTCAATGATCTAACACACTCCCGTAGCTTATCATCACTAATTTCTGTTGGCTGGTTGTATGTTATCATTCCAAGGTTTGAATGATTCTCAGTTTCTGATGATGAAACAAGATGTGTAGGTAATTGTTCATTAAATGACTCGTTTGGTGCTGAATCATCTTGCTCTTCAGATTGTAAATCTGCATTTTCCTGGTCATTCATAGAATCATAGCTGGAGTGGATGATATTGCCCTGGTTATTTCGAAGAAAATCAAGTGCTTCTGCAACAGCATCAGCATCAGGCTCAAAATTCTCTCTGTTTCGTTCCACTACAGCTTGTACTTCATGGTCATAGAATTTAGAAGCATATGTTTGATCACTTCCTAAAAGACTTGTTTCATCTCTCCATGGGTAGTAAAGCATCAGGAGATGATGAAAATACAGTTCCGGTTCTTTTGCTTTGTTTGGCTTGTGATATCTTATAACAGCTTTTACTTTTCTACACTTCATAACTTCATGCGTGTTCATTAATCTTATTTTGTCTGGAGGTGACATATCAGGATCACAATTGTGATGTAATTCAATGACATCGTCAGTTAAAACCTCAGGTTGAGCATCAGCTGTTTCTTGGCAGTCCTTTTTGTATTCTTTATAATAGTATGCAGCAAACTCTGCCAGACATAGCCTATCTACAGAAGGAATACACTGTGGTCTTAAAGTGTATCGATCAATAATATTTGATTTAAAGATATCAGTACTTTCATTATCCAGTTCATCAAGTTCTTCTGGTGATTTTGCAATGCGTACTCTTTTTTCTGGTAGGTCAGTGCTTACAAAAACTGTTGCAGGGAATATTTTTCGTAACCATAGTTCAGGCATGCATCTGTAAACACATTCTTGTGAACTGACCTCTCTGGTAGAGAGGAAAGCACCACCAATTCTTTTTAAGCTATCCCTGACACTCAAGTTTTCTTTCTTAGCTTCCTTTGCAGCATTCATAATTGCCTGTGAGCATTCAGTCTCATCCTTGGTAAAATATGAGCACACATAAGTTATGCACTTGTAGTGGTTAAATACAGGTTGCAAGTCAACATTCGCTCTAAAACCCTTAATACCAGCAATAAAATAATTATTAATAAAACAGCTGTTTGTTGATCTTTTAAGGTGCAGCTCATAGTCTGAGTCAGGTGAAATGGATAAAGCCCAATAATATTCCTCTTCAGTTATGTTTACAGATTTGAAAATATCAGCTTCTGTTAATGTAGGATTATAGTTTGCCTTACTGGGATTTAACACTTCATCTATTTTTTCTTTAACTAGTCGAAGGATTTCTTTTTGTCTGTCTATGGTACTCGTCTTTTTTTCTGGATTTAAATCATCAGAAAGAGGTTCAGCCACAATAGTCTTGTTTGTAAAAAAGTGCCCAAAATTAAACCTACATTTAATGTTTTTGTATTTTCTACACGTCTTTGAATGACTGTGCTTTTGGTAGGTTTTTACAAGCTCGTGTAACTCAGGGTCTTGACTCTGATCAGGAAGGCATGCCTGCACATGTTCATCTATGAAATGGATATAAGCTTCCTTGGTATCATGTGTTAGTTCAGGGCAATCTGATGTCCATATTAAAGCATGTAAGTGAGGAGAGCCTCTCATCTGAAACTCAATGCGGAGTGCATAGTATACTATTTTACCAATTGGGTTTGCATTAGTTAGAAGAATTTCAGTGAAGAATGTTTCAACTCTATATTGAAAGTGCTTAGCAACAACAACAGGATTTACATTGAGCATTGAGCATCTTTCATTATAAGATAAAGCATCAACTTGTTCATTTGTTAGATTTTTGCCTTGTGTTCTTGCAATAATCTGAAAAAGTTCAGGCCACCTAAGGTCAGCACAGGATAATGTCATAAACCATGTTGGTATTCCAAGCTGTTTTACCATAGCTACTACTTCATACATAAATTTTTGCCAATAAGGTGGTGTTCCTGGAATTTGTCTCAAAAATAAATAAGCCTGATCTTGACAAATAAGATTTTGTAAATTTTGCATATTATTTGATCTTATTTGAGAAGCAGTAAGAGGCTGGCCATGCATTTTTTTCAGAGCAATATTGATGCTATCTGATACTTTCTTCTGTTCTATGATGAACTGAGCAAAGAAGAGATATTCAGGATTGGTAGCAAATCTACCACTGTGATGTAAAAGTCTTGCATTGAAGTACTTAACTGGCGACAACTTTATTTCTCGGTTGACAGAGTACCCATACTTTCCTTTAGGAAACAAAATAGGAAATGCTAGTTCTTCACATTGCTTGTCTGCCATGAAGGAAACTGGATGTTTACTTTCACCAGGTGCAATAACATAGACTTCTTCTCCTTGAGATGATACATTATCAATTTGCTCAACAGTTACAGGATAATCTGGTATTACAGACTGCAAGCAAGTTTCACTTGTTGGTGCTCGATATTCATTCAAAGGATCGTCATTTTCTTCATCTGCCGGTGTGCTGACATTCTCACCATTTTCATTGTTTGAAGAAGTGTCATCACTTACACCAGATTCAGTAGAGTGGTTGTCATTATTCAAAGTTGAATCGTCTAAATTAACATCATTTTGTTGCAATGTTTTAAGATGCCTATCTATTTTGTCAATGTCTATACATATATTATCATACAAGGGATTATTCATTTTGAGCCACATCAGAGCATTTAATATTAGTTGGGGTCGCACAGCTTGAAAATAAACATATCCTCTAAACTCCATTTTTCTCTTTAGTTTCAACATGATTATACCTGACCTTTCAGGAGGACGTGGCAATGTAGTACATGTTTGATCACATTCAACTGGTATATTACATATTGCTCCTTTAATCTTCCTCTGTTGGCCTTTAGGCATTACCACTATCTTTTCAAAAACTATCCTCTGTGCTATTAATATTTGTTCAAGTTTTTCTAGTACTGAGAGTTCTGGTGGTATTCTATCAACTTCCAGTTTATTACCTACAGCTTGACATGGTACTTGCCCTTTTGAAACTTTTGCATGACATGTTCTACAGATGTATTGTTTGTCATCAAATGACTTTATCTCAGTGAAAACACGGTGTACGCTATATTTATTTTCTTTAAGTAACATAACTGTTTTTCTATATAGTATTCGATGACAAACTGAACATATGTAATATGGCCCCTCTCTGATCTTATTCTGAAATACTGATATGAAGTGATCCAATTTATGCTGAACATCGTTTGCCTTTTTTCTAGAAATTTTTGCTGCATCACTTATGCACTTTATTATTTTTTGCTTTTTTATAGGATTCATGCTGCAATATTCTTGTTTTTTATTGTTCAAGTATTGTGCCTTAATGAGTGGTTCCATTGCATCATACTTCCGCTTTTTTTGTTTATTTATCAGATCTTTTTCTGCAGGATCTAGTGACTTGTACCACACTGCTCTGTCAGACAAGAGCTTTTCTTTTTCTGCAGGCTCTAGCGATTTGTACCTCTCTGCTCTGTCAGACAAGAGTTTTTCTTTTTCTGCAGGATGTAGAGATTTGTACCACTCTGCCCTGTCAGACAAGAGTTGTTCTTTTTCTGCAGGATTTAGTGATTTGTACCACTCTGCTCTGTCAGACAAGAGCTTTTCTTTTTCTGCAGGATCTAGTGATTTGTACCTCTCTGCCCTGTCAGACACGAGTTTTTCTTTTTCAGCAGGATTTAGTGATTTGTACCACTCTGCTCTGTCAGACAAGAGTTTTTCTTTTTCTGCAGCATTTAGTGATTTGTACCACTCTGCTCTGTCAGACAAGAGTTTTTCTTTTTCTGCAGGATCTAGAGATTTATACCACTCTGCTCTGTCAGACAAGAGTTGTTCTTTTTTTGCAGGATCTAGTGATTTGTACCACTCTGCTCTGTCAGACAAGAGTTTTTCTTTCTCTGTAGGATCTAATGACTTGTACCATTCTGCTTTGCTAACCAAGTATTTTCGTTTGGCACTAGGTTCCATGTTTGCATAACTTTCTCTTCGTTTATCGGCAAGTAAATTTTTCTGCCTGTTGGATTTGTGTTTCCTTAATACCTTTTGTCTTAAAGTGCTTGACAAATTACTGTAACAGTGTAGAAATCTGATAATGTATGCTACCTCTAAATTATTAGTTGTATTGAAATTTGTAACAGTATTAGCAAGGGCTTGAAGAAGGAAGTTGCTGTCATTGACAGTTTGAAATTCATCTAAAGTTCCATCACTATGGAATATTATTAAGTAGTATTTGTTGCTTTTAGTCTTAGAATTGTGCTGAAATATGCAACTTGCACAGTAATTTGAAAACCACATTATAAATCCAGTATTGCCTCTTGTGTTATCCAAAATAAAGTTCTGGAAGAGTTTGCTACTGCTGGATGCACAACTAAATATGCCTTCTTTTTGTGCTGTAAAGACAACATCAATAGTTGCATCATATATTTGAAGTTTGTTTGGAAATTTGCGTAAACAGAGGTTTTCATCAGGACATGAAAATTGTTCCCTGTAAAACTCATTTCCATGGTCAATAATTGCTTCTAGAGTTTGTGAATTCCAGTAAGTGCATGCCTTAACCACTGAAAAACAAATGCTATAAAATGATAAAGCACAACAGTGTCGTATAAAAGACTCATTGCTTCTTGTTGAAATATGCGCCATTTCTCCACCATCATCAGCAAGTTCTGATCGAGAGGTTTCACTGTTCTCATCAACTAAGTGATTATCGTCCTTTTCTAGTCTTGTTATGTGAACACCTATCAGCTCAAACAATGTATTTGAATTTTCATACAGGGTTTGCAAATAACATGTGACATCCTGTATACTTTGTGCTTCTAATAATACACATGTTCCTTGAGAATGGGGCATACCAAATGCATCCCTAGCATGTGAATCAAATATTTTAAATTTACCACCTGGAATACAGTACATAGAAACAGTACTACAATCAATTGTTAAAAGAAAGGATTGGTAGTTTTGCCTTACTAATGTTAGCAAAGCATCAACCAAAGGCATACAGAAACTCAAACCATGTATAATGGATCTACCATTTATGGTACCACTATAGCTTGAACTGTATTGAAGCTGATAATCTGTATTAAACACATTGAGCACTTCTGGTAACTCAGTTAACAACAGGAAAGTTTGTCTGGACAGTCTAGATAACCCAGAATACAATTCATTACCAATGTTCATGATGTTAATCAAGTCCACTGATGAGATAATATTATTCCTGTAATTATATATAAGTGAAGCAAGAGACATTGCTACACACTGAGTGCCCGCATTCTGGCCGAACAATTCCACATTGCCTTGACTATAAGGCGCTTGAATAGTTTTGGTATGATCAATGGGCCCAAGGTTTTTCTCTATATCATTAGACAGCTTTAACTCTGTATGATTCATCTTATGGTTAACGTTCTTATAAACAGATCTTACTGAAGTATAGTTACACCTAAGTTTCACTCTTCCACGGCGAGCTTTAGGTTTTTTCTTTCGATTTGCTGTCCACCACGTCCTTTGTGTACCCCTCTTCTTAGCAGCAGACCTTAGTCTTACATACAAATAGTCTAACTTACGATTAAGTACACTCAATTTCGTAAATAAATGCATGGCAGAAGATTTCGGTACGTTCTTTTTAATATATTTTCGAACTAATTTCCTGAAAGATCTGCTCTTATGCAAGGCTCGTGATAGCTGTTTCACTGGAATTCTGCTTGGTTCTCGGTCCCTTTGTTGACGCCCTCCTTCACATTTACAATAAACAAACTTAGCATAACGAGATCGAAGTTGCAAGTCATTTACTGATTCTTTATTATCAATATCCACAACAACAGATGGCTGTGCGGCATTCTCATATATGTTCTCCTGCAAGGCTCGCGTTAGCTGTTTCGCTGACTTAGCATAACGAGATCGAAGTTGCAAGTCATTTACTGATTCTTTATTATCAATATCCACAACAACAGATGGCTGTGCGGCATTCTCATATATGTTCTCCTGCAAGGCTCGCGTTAGCTGTTTCGCTGAAATTCTGCTTGGTTCTCGATCCTTTTGAACAACATGGCGACGCCCTTTTACACATTTACAATAAACAAACTTAGAATAACGAGATCGAAGTTGCAAGTCATTTATTGATTCTTCATTATCAACATCGACAACAACAGATAGCTGTGCGCCTTTCTCAAATAGGTCACTGTCATTGAATGCATTCAAAATACGTTCATCCAAACATAAAACGCTGCACCAGGCATGGTACAAAATGCTGACAACATTAGTGAGGATAATTCCAAACGATACAAATAGTTGAATATGAAATAGCATTACAGCTCGAAATACACAGAAATTCAGTAATAGCAGAAAACAAACAGCCATAATAATACAAATGGATAGAAAATTCACCTTCTCTTTCAGAATTTTAACTAAATGCATCCGGCTCAGCAGACTATCTTTCTGCGACTCGATGGCATCAGTACTGACTTTGTGCTCACCAACTTTCTTCTCTTGGAGACTTTCACAGTTCTGTGCTTTTCTTGTTTGGTATTTGGTTTCAAAGCAGTTCATATCAGTGTAGTTCATATCGTGATTCTCATATATTTGCTCATTTAGTGCACATTTGTTCTCAATATAGCTTTCTTTCAGTTCGCGGACCGACCCGGGCCAAAACATTCGCTCAATGACGTCTTTTGGTGTGGGTCTACCGCGAACGGCGTGTGCATAAGTGAGTGGTTTGAGCGTTCCCAGCAAGAAGCTCAATACAACAAAAAGCCACATGGTGACAAAACACCTAATGTCTACTAACTCTGGTCTAAGGCAACTAACTTCACCACAATTTGATCGCGCAGGAGTGACAATGAAATGGTTTTACTCAATCATGTGATTCTGCCTGTCAACAAGGCATTATGCAGAGGATCGAAATCCTCCAATCATGATCAGCTATTTCATTTCGCATGTCAAGTGTTGCTGTTACCGCAAATGTTACCGCAAACACAGCTGGTCACGTTCTCGAGATGATACACAGAAGGCGTAACAACAGATTCAAAAGGAATAGAAATGGATTGTTTTAACTCTGTACTGCCGCAAAGCAAAGCGAACAGCTCAAAAACATTACCGAAAAATGATTTCATAATTCATAGCCAAATCACCACGGGCAACATCCTCGCATGTCGCATACTCGAAACGGTTTTCTATTGACAGATTTCTTTCTTTATGAGGCAATCATGGAAAGGACCCGGACGCACTGGGCAAATTTTTGTTTATTTTGCGATAAAATCTGTCACCAGTTCCCAGAGACAAGTGCGCCCGGTGATTACTTTGTAAAGGCTCACCAAACTTTCGAGATGCCGTCGTCCTGCCTGGGAGCAGGACAAAGTTTTGTCAGAGGTGAAATCTGACAGATTTGTCAATTTACATGCCATGATTATGATGATTTAAAGGAAAATGTCAATCAAGAAAATTTAATCTCTATTTCTTAGTCGGAGTATTTGGTGTTTATTTCGGTGTGATTGACACTTGTGGTTAACAAATAATTTACTGTGTCTCAGACTCAGTGCTTCCACGCTTGAAAAACTGAAAATTTTGTCAACATTTTTGGAAGGGCCAAACAAATTTTGTTAGTCCAGGCCGTCCGAAACCAAACCCCAAAAGCGGCAAAGATCTGAGGTAGCTCTCCCTGTGCGCAATAACTAAGATTAACGAAACTTTTAAGACGTGTAAACAAATATTACACATATGCAAATTAGTTAACCTTGGATAATAGGCAACGCTATTCAGAACGGGCAGAAAAATCTCACAAAAGCCTTTTCCAGCCAAAAGTAATTTTATTGAAACAAACAACATATTTGCTATTACAGGGAAGAAAAAACTTCCCATTTCATTGCGTGCGTGCAAACAAGCTGCCAACACACTCCGTGTCAAAAACGCGACTAGATAAATTTCCCACCAGTGTTCAGCATCAAACCCTTTACTGAAAAACCCTTTACATGAATTATCAAGCGAAATATTGCAACAAGCTTTCTTTCAAATAATTTTTGACTAACAATAATTAATGAAATTTGATTTCAGTGTTGTACAAAACGCCACACTTGGTGCAATATTAGAACTACGGCTCACTTTGATTACGGCTCGACGGGCGAAAGATTGTTGTCGAAGTCCATTACTCGTCGGGGTTCCTGAGAAACGTATCTATTTTGACTTCTGGGTGAACTATTTACACAATCGCGAGCCATTTAATTGAAAATCTAAACATCTATGAGATACAAAAAACAGACTTGCGAATTATCGCAAATCACAATGCTGACAAGCACCAAAGTAGAAGAAATGGTCAAATAATTATGAAGTTTGTTACTATCTTAATGTTTTTGCGTTAGAGTAAAGGGGATATGTTGTCACGCAAATGATGTAATTTCATCACACTCAAATTTCGCAAAAACGTGACTTTCATGTAAACAATCTTCGCACTAGCAAGTCGTAGCAATAAATCGGATTAACAACCAAGGTAGTTAAAGAAATATTGTTGGCTTCCCAAGTAAACTTCATTTCTTGGCTTTACACAACAATGACAAAATGCTTAACACAGGAATTTTAAGTTATTGTTTAAAATCTTTCTCAATTCGGAGAAATCGACCGGTCCGCGAATATTTTACGAGTTTTTTTCAATGCGATGTAAAATGGCAGAGTGGATGTTATGCTTAATCGGGCGATCAAGTTGCGCGTGTGATCCGTTATAAATATTTTTTCACAAAATGTTTACGAACCGTTCGTATCACCACAGAAGACAAGAACATCATTCTAAAAGCTTATTCTACGCAAAAAGTAGGTTCTGGAGGTAATTTTGAGAGTTGAAATCAAGGTTACGCGGCAGACGGCAAATACAAACTCACGATTTAATTAACTTAACACACCAGAAAGACGCTAACCTCATTTTGACAAGAAAATGCTTTACTATTGCCATAAAAACTATCCAGTTAACCTCGCATATCATAAAACATGATGAATTCATAAAGGCCACCTTTTCCAGCGAACAATTTTTTGAAACAAACAACATATTTTCTATTAGAGGCAAAAACCCCTTCTATTTCATTACGTGCATAAAGAGAACAAACTCAATCGTGTCAAATATGCGCAATATTGCAACAACCTAAATTTCAGGATCAAACCGTTTCCATGAAGAACCTTTTCCTTGAATAATGAAGCACAAAATAGACGACAAGCTTTCTTTCAAATAATTCTTGACTGTCACATTTCCAATTATTATTTTTACCTGAAGACTGTGCAGAGTTGATCACAGATCCACGTAAGGTGTTCGATTCGTTCAATCGTTCTCTGTCTTTGTTGAACCCATACGTTACCAGAGAATTTTCCATTTGGTTTCAGTGTTCTACATACAGCTCACTTTGATTTCGGTTCGACGGGCGATAGATTGTTGTCGAAGTCCATTACTCGTCGCTTTTGAGATTCCAAGTGTTGGTTTTTCACCGCGTGCGTAGTGTATCCAACTGACTTTCCATTATTGAGCTCCATAAGGGTATATTTTGTTTAAGGATCCACTAAAACGCCATTCGCGTTACATGACTTTCGACGCCATTGCAGGCTAAGTTAATGATTCTCCTGTGTCCACTAGAGAAATCTACGCAGTTCCACTACCCTCTCGATCCTAAGAAAATACGCGCAGAAGGCTCTATGCACAAAGTCACCACTTACCAGGGGAGTGACAGGCAAGACTTTTACCGACACGGAAAAAAAAAAAAAAACTAAAAAAAATAAAACAAACAAACTAAACGAAGACCTTGACTGGGTTTGCCCATAGGCAACCCAGTAATTATCAACATCTTAATACACAGGAGCTGGTCAAGACCGGTTTC